>PVIC010022858.1:0-27349 GCA_004025085.1 Thryonomys swinderianus
AGGTGGGCTTTGCCAAGATGCTCCTTGTGGAAGATAACGAGGCCCAGGACCAGCAGTGCACAGAGCAAGGCCAGCAGCTGCAGCACCCAGTGACAGCAGGTTCGACCCTTCCTTGAGAGGGAGCACAGCAGTGAGCTCTCAGGAGAGAACACCAGTAGTGCCTTGGTCATCAGGAAGGAGAAAGCCAGAGACATGAGCACAGGGTGCCTGGAGAACAGGCTGGAGCCAGGCCTGGCAAGTACAGCCACAAAGATGGTAAAGCCCAGGGCCACAAGATGAGCTGCAGCCCCAGAGGCAGTGCGTAGACCTCTGTAGGTGTGTGACTTGGTCTCCACAGAAAGGGCCATAGCCAGCTGGATCAGCAGCTGTAGCCTGCAACACCAACCCAAAGCCGTGCTTTTCTCCAAAAATTTCTTGGTGCTCTGGGCCCTGCCCCATGCGCCGCCGCTCCATTAAGGAGCAGCCTCACTTCCAGGTGCCCAAAGTCCTTTTAAGTGAGTGTCTTTATGAGGTTTGATCAAAAATACAGTGAATGATCCTTCCAACTGTCATCCAATGAAAAGACAACCTAGTAAAAACATGTGTGTTCCCATCCACTTTATTCCCTAGATTTGGTACTTGTGACTTCTGACTCTTCCTCAAAGTCAAAATGACCTTGAAAGATAAATATTTTGGACTGGTTCAGAACATCAAAACTGCCCCAACAGCCCAAGTACAGGGCTACTCACACACACAAAAAAAGACTTCTAAAACTGCTTCAGAATGTAGAAAAAGAGCAATGGAATGTGTGACCAAAGCAAGGGGAATTAATGGTAATGTGTTTTTTACTGCAATAAAATGTTTAATTTGAACATCCACTATATTTTTGGATAACAATTCATAGCAGTTAAAATGAATTATATATGTGCGATAAGATGTAAATGAATCTGAGAAATACAGTCTTAAGTTTTTTAAAATCACAAGTTGAAAATTATTAGAGCAATCACTCCCAAACTAGCAATGAGAACAAGCCAGATTAGCTACAAAAGCATAGTTTTTAAAATTTATCAGGGAACTGAGAACACAAAGAAGGCTAAATGTGGCAGATCCTCCCCAAGAAAAGAAAGGCCAACAGCTGCTTCCGTCCCTGGCAAAGCAGCAGGAAGAACAGAAATTTACCACAAACAGGAGTGAGGAGAAACCAGCTAAATTTATAACCAACATTAACGGCTACCTGGACTTTCCAATGGATTACAAGCCAGGGATCCTGGGCTATAGCCTAAGTTTGTACCACCAGCCAGCTCTTCCCCACTGACCTTCACCACGTCCACAAGAGAAGTAACACCAACAGCGGTTAGAAACAGGAGTGTTGGGAGATACCTCCCAGGCCTATGAAACCTACCCAAGACTAATGCATAAAAGGATCACATGGTAAAAACAGGGAATGAATGTCACTTCCAGGCACTCCAGGATTGCCCCCCCAATTATGGCAATAGCCCCCAAAACCTGTGGTAAGAAGAAAGCAGAGGAGATAACCTGAGGTTTACAAAACTTGAGCCAAAAAGCTGCCTACCAATCAGGTTGAAAAGCAAAAAGCTATCATCCACAGATCAAAAAACTAGTGCTGAGTGAGAAAGTGTAAAGAAATATTAAGTTTAGCCAGAGTTCAGATCCCAAACCCTGCTATAGGAAATGTTTGATTCTGCCCTAAAACAATTGAAAGCTAGTGATGAAATGAATCTATCAAAGCTCCCCTAAACCCACACCCTCTTCAATCACAGGTTGAGTATCCCTAATCCAAAAATACAAAATGCAAAAGGATCCAAAATCCAAAAATTTTTGCATACTATGACACAAAATGAAAATGAACACTTGACCAAAAAGATGGGCAACAACCAACCAAAATGCAAGCACTCTAAAATTATTGTACAATAAAGATGGGAAAGAAAAATTTTGGTCATTAAAAAAAGGAAACAAAGCTTATATATATAGGGGGGTGGAGGATTTGGGGGCAGGGGAAAGAGAAAAAATGAGATTCAAGTTGTGTCATGTACTGGTACAAATTCTCAGTGTTGACTATGATCATAACGTGTATATAATATGTACTAATAAAATCAATTTTAAAATTAAAAAAATAAATTATTGTACAAAATTATGTTCAGACTATAAGATTAAGGTGTACATGCCAATTGATCTTAATTGTCAACCTGAGAACATTAAGACACTCTAGGAATTAACCCATAGATGAATTTAGAGCTGAGTAGGCTATCAGAAGGCAAGATGGAAGAAAGTAGATCATGGTGCATGATTTTGGTGTCTGTATGTGGTCTCTGGCCCCTTCTTCTCTGCCTCCCATATGCTTTGACATTAGCACCTTTCCTTCTTTATGTCTTTCTTCCCTATCACCTGACTTGGAAGCAGCTAATCATGGACTAAACCCTCTAGAACTGTGAGCTGAAATAAATTCTTCTTCAAGTTGAATATGCCTTCTATTTTGTTCCAGGAACGGAAAGCTGACTAATACAGTATGTATAAAAATCATCCCCAATACATCTTATTATGTACAGTACAAATTCCAAAATTTGAAAATACAAAATTCATAATACTTCTGATCACAAGCATATTAGCCAAAAGGTCAGTTGACTCAAATTAGATTTACTCAGTCCATACATTAGTGACCTGAAAAAAATTTAAATTACTAAAATTGGAGGAGGTCGTACTAGGCATTGAACCAGGGCCTTCACAATAAACTACATCCTCAGATATTTAAAAGAAAATGATTTTGAGATAATGCCTCTCCAAACTGTCAAGTAGTCAGGCAAAACTTGAACTTGCAGCCTTCCTGCCTCAGTCTGGAAAACAGGCATGCGTAACCAAGCCTGGATTAGATTATTGTAATTTCTATAATTCTTTTATACAAGATGTTTGACATGCAATCAAATAGAAGACATACAAAGAAGAAATATAATATAACCCTCCATCAAGCAAATAAATAGTCCAAAGAAGTGGATCCAGAAATGACACAGATATTAGAATTACTAGGCAAGGACTTTAACCACAAAAATTTTGGTAAAGATTCTAGTGAAAAGTATAGACATGAGTAGATGAAGAGTTGTAGCAGAAATAGAAACAAGGGAAAATGTAACAGAGGAAGAAACAGATAAGACAGGACACTGCTTGACTGCTGCTAACCCCAGCTCTCTGTGAATTAAGTAATTGAAATGTAAGTGATTGAAATATAAAAAGAAGGCAGGACATCTGTTGAGGTTGTACTTTGTGTTTATACTTGTTCCCTATAAGATAAAACCCAGACTTGGGGAGAAGAAACAATTTGCCTAGGTGGATTTATTTCTCTTGTAATTTTTGCAGACATTAAAATGCTTGTTTAACCAGGGCACCAGAGAATGAGATAATAAATTGTGAGATAATAGATTGTGAGGTAGAGTTTAGCTCAGGGCAGAACTTCCAAACCTGCTTTAGGGGAGGTTGGTCCTTCTGGAAGTAAATTTCTTATTTTATCCTTGTTTTCTTTTTCAATTTCCTGCAACATATTTTCAGCAGAAGATTGAAAACTATGAAACATTTAAAGTTTTGAAATGTAAAAATGATCCAAGTAAAAAAATTAAAATATCAAAGATTACTTAACATATACATAGGATCCATAAACCTAAATACAAAGTGACAGGAACTATTCAAATTTAAACACAAAGGAAAAACAAAAGTAGGAAAAATGTATCTAAGATACTAGTACTATATAAAAATGATATCATCTGCAAATAATTAGTTTCAGGAAGGCAAAAAAAGGGATTAAAAAATATTTGAAAAACTAATGGATGAAAAATTTCCCAAACTCATGAATGATATCAATCCAAAATCTAAGAACCTCAGCAGACACCAAGCAGTATAAATATATAAAGAAAGCTATACTCAGATATGCCAAGCTTCAGCTGCTGAAAATCAGCTGGAGAAATATCACACAGTATATATAGGGCATAAATGCTTTTTAAAAATACAGCTAGCTTCTCAACAGAAAATAAGTGTATAAAGGAGGCCAGAAGACTGTGGGCTAACATCATTAAAAGCCCAATACTTAAAAAAACTGAGAGTTTAGAGGACTATTCCAGTGAAAATACCCTTTAAGATTAAGCCAAAATTAACATTCTCAGAAAAATCACAAATTCAAACCTATGTACAAGAAAAAGTACTTTAAGCCCAAAGGAAAATACATAGATGAAAGAGACAATGAGCACTCAAAATTTTAAATATGTGATGTAAACATAAAGTTCATCTAAGATTCTGTATTTTTTTTTCCAGTACCGGGGATCAAACTCATGTGGTTATGAGGCAGGCACAGTGCCATTGAGCTAAATCCTTGGCCCCCAAAATTTTGTATATTTTATGCATGTGTATATCTTTTATATTTCATATTGTATGTTTCATGTTAAAGTATTTTAATTTTATGTATTTTTCATATATTTTAACATTTCTTTTAAATACTGTTGACTACCTAAAGATAATACTACTGGTTTACAGTGTGAATAGATATAAGACATAGGACAATAACAGTACAAAGGATAGGAAGAGTAAGAGAATTGTAATGTGTAAGCTTTGTTCATTATTTTTGAAGTCCAGTACTATTTTCTGGAAGTATATCATAATAAGTTAAAGTTACATATTATCTCTTAAGCAACTATTCCCAACAAGCACAAAGAAACATAGCCTAAAATCTTTTAAAGATAAAACAGAATATTAAGATGATGCACTTCAGCTAAAAGGCAATGAAAAATAAAGCTATTAGATAATAAGCTATCAGGTAAGTTATTAGATAATAGAAACAAACACTAAGATGATAAAGTTGAACCCAATGTCACTTCTTGAATTTGATATTCTTACTGTGCTTATGAGGGAATATCTTTTCTGCTAAGAGTTTCAGGCTGAAGTACTTGGACATCAAAGGCCATGATGTCTTCAACTAAGACATCAATGGATCAAGAAAGAATAGAATAGAGTAGAGCAAAACTGAGGGGAAAGAGAGCAATAATTACAGAAATATGCCAACAAGTAATGGATCTCAATAAATAGTATACAAGAGTCTGTGAATTACACTCTCAAATCTTCTGGAAGATTTAAATTGTTTCGATCCAAAAATTGGTTCCACCTGTAGAATTAAATGTATATGCAATGTGGGCCAGAGATTTAGCTCAGTGGTTCCGGCACTTGCCTAGCACACACAAGGTCCCTGGTTCAATCCCCAGTGACCACATACAACAATACTGGACGTGGGGCTCACACCCACTGGCAATCAATACCACATATCACAAATGCTGGGTGTGGTGGCTCATGCCTGTAATCCCTGCACTCGGGAGGCAGAGGCAGGAGGATTGCTGAGTTTGAGGCTTGCCTGAGTTACATAGTGAGCTCAGGGCCAGCCTGAACTATAAAGCGAGACCCTGTCTCAAAAAACAAAAAGTATATGAAATGTATCAAGGTGATGCTATCTAAAAAATAAGCTAAATCCATGTTAAGAGAAAAGACTACATTATGGCATGATACTATATTTATAGGAAAAATAAATCAAATTAAATGTATTATTTGGGAATGTATAGATGAAAAGCTTTTGATGAAAAAAAAAAAGCCTGTTGCTGATAACAACCAACTTCAGTTGTAATAGCCTCAGAGAGGGAAAGGAGTTGGGAATCAGCCCAAAGAGCTAGGGTATGAATAGATTCCAAAGCACTAGTAAATGATATTCCAAAAAAAAAAGCTAAAATAAAATTTTAAATGTTTTCACCAGAAAGTAATGATAAATGTTTGTGGAGATTGATATGCTTATCCTGACTTGAAAATTTCAAAATGTGTACATGAACCAAAACATCATATGGTACCACATAAATATGTATAACTCATATGTATCTATTTAAAACTTTAAAATTTAAAAAATACTGACATTGATGTTGTTCTTGAACCAGGTGATGGTTGTATGGGTGCTCTTTGTAGCATTTTATTTCAAAACTACACATTTATTATATATAATTTCTATAAATTAATATTTCTAAAATAAATATTATAAAGCTATCAGATTATCCAGTTATAAAAATAAGTTTGACCAGAAACCAGCCTTTACATTTAGAGAAGAACCAAACAAAACCATTAAGATGGTCCCCAACCTTTACCTGAATCAACGTTTTATCAGATCCCAATTCCTGGATGTTACTAATTGAAAGCATCTAATGAACAAGCACCACTGTTTCTATTTTCATAACCTCAGCTACAAAAGAATGAAGCACTTCCTTGAAATCCTTAATTTAAATTCTCTTGCTAAGACAACTCTGTCATGAATAAATTATGTGCAACATTGTGCTGCAAAAAATTTCCAGGATACGCAGATATGGCCCATTAAATAATTAACTATCACTACTTTATTTTAGGAACTTAAAGCCATCCTTTTTGCATAATATGGAATCACTTTTCATAGTCTACAGAGAACAAATAAATCATGAGTATCCTTGAGAGTTTTATTTGATAAATTCAGTGTTCAAAGTCAAAAACCTATAAAATAGGAAATCATTCTAGGTGCTGGTGATTATTCAAAACTTTCATATGTAACATTAAGTGCTTTATTTGCCTAAAACATTTAGGTTAAAAATAAATAGTAGAGGGCCAGAGGATTAGCTTAGTGGTTCCAGCGCCTGCCTAGCAAGCACAAGGTCCTGAGTTCTATCCCCGGTAACCACATACAGTCTGGGCATGGAGACTCACGTCCCCTAGCAATCAATACCACATACCACAGTGCCGGGCATGGTGGCTCACGCCTGTAATCTCAGCACTCGGGAGGCAGAGACAGGAGGATTGCTGAGTTAGAGGCTTGCCTGGACTACATAATGAGCTCAGGGCCAGCCTGAACTACAAAGCGAGACCCTGTCTCAAAAATAAATAAATAAATAAATAGTAGAAAGAAGTCTCCATTAGCCAAGCAAACATTCCAACACCATCAATAGTTTTCTAAATAACTAATAAAACATCTCTGCTCTGCTTCAACTAACCCATTTAAAAAAGGAAAATGCTTGATTCTGAATTCAAAATTATATCAAATAAAATTTTAAGCATTAAGTATTCTATAAGACTATTAATTATAAGTTTTATTAATATCTACAAGTATATAAAGTGCTAACATTGCAGCATGAGGAAGTCATTTTTCAAGGTGTTTCAATATTATAATTACTTCCATAACTGACAAATATTTACTGGGAGTCAGCTGTGTACCAGGTACTGTGTAAGGATGGAGATGAGCCAGTGAACAAAACCAACGTGTATGTGTTGATTACATATACAAATGAATGGGTCAGTGTGTCCATGGAAAAGATCATTAATAAGGCGCTGAAGGTACCTACAATTATGTGAAATAGCAGATTACAGAAGTCCTTTACTCCATACACTGTGTTAAGTGGGAATGTTCCATGGTACACTCTGAGGGGCATCTGCTAACATCTGTATCAGTCCATGGGGTTCTAGAATGCAGGGCATGGCCAGCTTTGGCCAGAAAAAGATGGGACACTTTGTAGATCTTTTCTGAAACAGAGGAAAACTAGAGTTCTGCATAAGACGGTCAAGAAAAGATGAGATCCTTAAGAGTACTAAAGGCAGCATCTTCTGTAAGATAATAAAAGTCATCCTGTTGCTGACAGAGATGTTATTATTGGAAATGATACTTATATTTACAGGATTTGCAGGTATAGTTTAGATATGGAATGTCCTCCAAAGGCCCACGGGTCAGAAGTAGTTTTAGTGGGATGTGGTAAACTTTTTAGAAGTGGGACCTTGTGAGAAGACCTTAAGTCACTGGGGGTATGCCCTCAAAGGGCAATGTAGGACCCTGTCCCCTCTTCTTCTTTTTTTGTCCTGGACATAAGTTGAGTAATTTTGCTTTACCATATGTTCCCCATCATTGTCATCTGGCACACCTACAAGACCATAAAAGCAGCGAGCCCACCAGATCATAACCAAAACGTCTAAAAACATGAGCCAAAATAAGCCTTTTTTCTCTATAAGTTAATTATTCCAGGTATTTTATTACAGCAATGAAAAACTGACTATCACAGATGAGATTCTTCCATGTTACATAGGCAGCATCTTCTAGCTAATAAAAGTTATCACATCTCTGATCCAGACATTATTATAGGAAATGACACATTTATTTACCAGGGATGGCCACATTTCCATCTTCAAGGTAAACATGACTCCAGTTCTATTTACTGTCAATAATTCACCATTCAATGAAGAGAGGATTAACTAAACTGAAAGATAGAAGGGAGGAAAAGAAGGAATGATGAAAAGGGGGAATGAAGAAAACAAAGTTGTTTTTTTTTAATCATCAATGGACTTCTAGTGATATGAAATACGAGGATGTTACTTATTTCTCACATATTTGAGACCCAGTAATGTCTTCAAACTGTCAGAAGTAACAGAGCAAGAAATGGGAGACCAAAGCAGGCCTGGGCTCAGGGGACACTCCTGAAAACACAAGCCTCATTTGGCCTCTCAGTTCCTGTCCACCCCTATGACCAGGAGACTAACAAATTTCAATATTTCAGAATCAAAGATTTTTTATTTTCAAAATTTCAACTATAAGCAAAAGCAGTCTGTACACGTGTGCTTCAGACAGAAAGAAATTCATCATGTTCACTGATCTTTTCAGACTCAGATTCTGAGGATGTGATGACACCAAAGTGCCTGCTGAAATTCCTAATCACGACAAGAAGCAGAGAGCCGCCTCCACAGCCAGCAATCAGCTCCCCCTTCCCTCTTAAAAACAGCTATGAGATGCTGTCACTTTTCATCAGGGCTCCATATGTTCAATAAAGGCCGCCAAAGATCAGCACTCCTGACCTGCATGAAAAGAGTGGAGTGCTAAATCTAGCTGCTTCTAGCAGCTTTCTTTAGTGTTTTTACAGTTCTGGCATGGTGGATCCAAAAATGGACATAAAATCCGGGGTCTGGATCAGGGCAGCTCCCTGGGGTCCAAGCAGAACTCTTACTCTGCAGGGACAAGATCGAGGCAGCTACCCAACACAGGCTCCCAGGACTCACATAGAGATCCATCTTTTAATGAGAACTTGTTCAGTTCTGAAGTTTTCAGCCCTCCTGGATTATCGATAACTGTCACATTTGCTTATTGACCCATATCCTTTCCTCCTTTAAAAGGCTCTCAGAAAAGGGTGATGAGTCTTTAGGAGGCTACTTCTGGATGTCCTTGAATACTATGTGTCACTTATTGAACATTTGCTACTGGACACTTAGGTATATATATTCCATTTAATCTTTACACTATTTAAAAGCAGGTTTCAATCCCATTCTATGGATTAGAAAATTCAGGCCCAGAAAGGACAAATCACTGTGCCAGGGTGATACTGCCTGTAAGAGTCTTGGAATCTGTCCTTCCCAAAGTCCTGCTTTTAACCATACTGTAACTCTGGGAAGAGGAGCAGCACCACATTTGCTGGTGTACACCTCTTCAGGAGCCCTGGTTTGCAGTCAAAAGCCTTCCCATGGCCAGTGGCATGATGCTAAGTGATCACAGGTCCTCTCCAAACCTCTCGATTCACTTTCCATGTGGGGACAATCATTTCTACCCTGTCTTTCTCCAGGAGAAGGAGGCAGCATCAACACCTGTGGCTGAGTTCCAACAAGTTCATTTCTCTTGGACAAACTTTCTTGTCCATCCTCTTAAGATCAGAAATGAGATGCTGGGTAAGAGGACAGGTCCAGATAAAGGAGGTCTAAAACTAAAATTAGAAGTTATATTGCTTTTCATATTTTAAATTGTCTTTGTGTAACTGGAGAAACATGGATTCTAATGTTTGATGATGAGTTTTATTGACATTAAAAACTATTAAGACATATTAAGCAATCAAAATAGGGAACCATATAGTATGTACTCAGTAAACAACCAAATGGAAGCCAGAGAAAAGTAGACAGGAAGTAGACAACACAGGAATTTCTACTGGCTCTTGTTTAATAATTACCAGGTTGGTATTTTAGTTCCTATGCATGTGGTTAATTGGTTCTTTGAGTCTAGTAAATTAATATGTCCAGTCATTTAATTTCATTCTCAATGAATAACAAACTGAAAAACAGTAACAGTTCTTATGACAAAGCAATGAAATGGACTGACAAATAGTCTTAGCCAAAGCACAGTATTTTGTAGTTTGAATAGGCCCATGATTTTTTCTCAACTGAAGCCTCATACTAGGGTGGATCCCCTATTTTCTTGAAACTCCAAACTGCTTGGCTGAAGAAACCCCATGGAAAGCAAATGCACACATGCACACACAGACTTCCACAAAGCTGTTAGAAAAATGATGATGCAAATAGTAGCTAATACACTCCCAGTGCACAATTTATTCCTACAGCCGTTAGTTAACACAGCACTGATGCCAGAGAGACTCTGTTGACAACCTGCAAGGGAAGACTTCGGGGAACTCTTGGAAAAATCACACAGAGATCAAGAAATGAAAAGGGATTGATGATGGCTTGGTTCAAAGCTCTGTTTGAACAAAGAAAATAAAAGATAGTAAGAAATGGAAGGGAGTGTCCCTAGCCACATAGTAAGGATTTGTATATATGTAAAAAGCAAAAGAGTCATCATTCCACATGAAACATGCTTGTGGCTCAAGTTCAGCAACATGATCACAAAATTTACCAATTATCTCCACTCAAAATCGCTAACAGCAAAAATGCCAATATGGATCCATTCAAAACTTTTTTTCTCTTAACACTGAGAACACAGTGAATACTCACCCTCTCAAAAGCACCCTATAACTAAACCTTCCAGGAGAGAATGCCTTTCTGGTAAATATACAGCCTCATCATCCCAGTGGCTGTGTTTATTTTGTTGCAAAATACAAATATCAGGAACCCCTGTGCCTCTTCCTCCAGTTTCCACCAGGCTACAGGGACACGAGGCTGGTTCTGGAGGGGGAACCACAGAAACCACAGAGCGTGGGTGGAGCACTCCTCCTTGTCACTCTGTGGGCCGCTTACACCTTCCACTCCGGCCCACAGGTTCCCCAAAGACTCCTCCAACCAATCTCAAACATGCATGAAGGTTAACCTAGGAGACTCCTGGAAAATCCAGCACCATCACAAACAGGGGAGAGGCCATGAGAAAAAAAAAACGAGGGGAAAGAGTGGCTTACACCAGAGATCTCCCTTCTCCCCTATTTTCTAACTCAATCTTAGTAAAAGTCTGTGTCACAGCACAGTGTTCAGATACAAAACGTTGTCCAAGAGGATCAAAGGACTCTGGGTGAAAAGTACTACCCTGTCAAGAAATCATTCATTTCCAACTGAAGCAGCATTTCCAAGAGAAGCCAGGCACAGGATCAGAGCCCACTAATACACATCGGTATTATTTTATCTACCAAAGTAAACAGACATAAGAGGTTTTAATTAACCCTGCCATGCGGAAGCAGGTGGAGACTGCAGGTATGTCATGCTCCCCCATAACAAGAATGTGGGAATCTTAAAAACTCTCAAAAACACATTTTCTTTTAACACAGAAGGAAAAAAAAAAAAACTACTACAACTTTGAGTCCAGGACATGGGGTATACAAAAAACTCCATTCCAAATGTCGGGCTCAGAGCAATTAAAATTGACCTGGAATATGGTTAAACTACTAAAAAATAAGACCTTGCATTAG
The DNA here is from genome assembly GCA_004025085.1 of Thryonomys swinderianus. Taxonomy (NCBI): domain Eukaryota; kingdom Metazoa; phylum Chordata; class Mammalia; order Rodentia; family Thryonomyidae; genus Thryonomys; species Thryonomys swinderianus. The sequence goes on from PVIC010022858.1 coordinate 11,679, forward strand.
CTGGCCGGAATATGGTTGCTGCTGGTCGATTTGATTCTTCTGAAAGTGATGAAGACTCGCAGGCACTTTTTTCCCCCCCAAATAAAATCCCGAAGTATTATTTCTGGAGTCAGAAATAGCCCTTACTGTTACACTTTTCCTATTCAGGCCGAACAATCTTCTTTCCCCTGCTCTAGAATTGTTTACTTTGGACCTCTTTACGAAAACTTCAGTGACGATGAAGAGTTTAAAAACCTCGTGGTAAATCAGAAATCGTTAAGCGAGAATGAAAAAACTAAATTGACCATAGAGGACACACTACGTAGCCTACACTTTTAAACCTAAAATAGCTTAATAAGTTACAAAGCTAAGATTTAACTAAATAAACGTAAGGTGCCCTACATCTTATCAGCCAGAAAAACAAAAAACTCACGTCTGTTTATACCCAGCATAGAAACCTAGTGCAACTCCCCCTTCCCACAGAAGGGCGGGACGGGTGTGTCCTCCCAAACTCAACGGAGACAGCACCTGGGCTTCAGTCATCAGCGGCCCCACCTGCCAGGTCCTGACCAATGCTCTGCAGCAGGAAGGCTAAACACACCTTACAAATGTCCCATTCCCCTCCCTTCTACTGGCAGGACAGCATTCTTCTAAAAATCAAACAGACCTTTAAAAAGAGAGAGAGGGGACTGGCATTATATAACAATGCACAGCAGATAAGGCTTCGAGAAAACGAAAGTAGCCAGAGGAGGGACAGAGGAGGAAAGGAGGGTTGGGGGAGCTGTCGCCACCACTTACTCGAAGGCAAAGAAGAGTCCGCTAGTGACCAGGATGAGGATGACCGTCAGGTAGAACACGCCCGTCTGCCGGGCCATCATGATCCTCCCGTTGCAAAAGAACTTGTTTCTTCCCGGGAACACTTCCCATTTCCTCCGGGCCGCAATTTTCTTCTTCTTGTGGGGCGACTCCATGGGGGAGGAGCTGTGGGTGCTGATCTGACTGTACTCGCAGTCTTTCATGGGCCCGCCGCCGCCGGGAGGCATCCACGAGGACAGCCGGCTGGGGGCGCACACCCCCAGAAGCCCCCCGGCCGCGCGGGCCCCACCGAGCCACGACCGCCTCTCGCGCCGCGGGGCCGCGGCCCCTACAAGGGTTCCCGGCTCGGCGACAACTTTCCCGAGGACACCCAGGTGAACCTCTCGGGGAACCCAACTGTCATAGCAGAATCCGCTTTCGAGAGGGGCGCTGTTCGCTCGCACCCCGCGGCAGCGGTCCTCCGTCGCTTCCAGTCGGGGTCCTGGGGCTCCGGCCGACCCCTGGGTGACCGTGTGCCCAACCGCGCGTTCGGCCCGGCCGCCCCGAGCCCCGGCCGCGCCTCCGCTCCGACCTGCCTATCCTCGAGCGCTGCGCCCCGAGGGGACACGAGGCGGCCCCGGCGCCGGCTTCCTGGGCAGCCACTTCTGCGCCTCCTCGGCCAGGTTGGTTCTCCTCCTTCCTCGCGTTGGTGTATCCTCCTAGGAGAGAGCGCTGCAAACTGGGCGGCAGCTCGAGGTACCGGCAACCCCTCCCAGGGGTGGGGACAGCCAAGCACGTTATTCTGTCAGGAACGGTTCGGCGAGAGCCGGCAGCTACCGCGCCACGACCCCGCGTCGCCGCGCCTGGCAGCCAAGCCGAGTCGCCGGCCCCTGCGCGGGATTCCGGGCCGAGGGTAGCTGCGGTGGCCAGCGGGCTACGCGCCAGAGGTGTCCTTCGCGTCCCCCGCCCAAAGGAGCCAGCCTTGGCGCGAAGAGGGCCGCCGGGGGGCCGCGGGGACACGGCCACAGCCACTTGTTTGCAAGGCTCAGCCCAGGAGCGCGAGGCGCTCCTCGCGGTTCCGCCTCCTCGCGGCCGGTGGGCGGTGGCACCCGCGCCTCGCCAGCCCGGCTCCTCCTCCTGCTCCTCCTCCCGGCCGCCTGTGTTCAGACGCCAGCTCCGTGGGGTCCCGCCCCAGTGCCCTCCGGGCGGGAGCCGGGTCTAGACTCCGGGAAAGGGCTGCACTCCAGGTGGCATCACCCTGGGAGCGAGGGAGTCTTGCCGGCTGCGCCGTTCGCCCTCGCGGGGTTCGGTCTGCCTGTCCACTCCCCCCGCCCCCGACTCTGCAGGCAGCTGTCTCGGGACGCGCACTTCACTCACACAGCCGCTAGCAAACCCATTCTTGCGACTCCCAGGGACCCGAGAAGCCACAGTGCAGGGAGCTGACTCTCCCCGGCCTGCCCCCAGCGCTCCCTCGTTCTTTCTAGCGGGGCGCCTGGGTGAGTCCCCGGGTACTCTGCTGTTGCCCGGGGTTGGGAAGGTGGGGGAGTCTGGTGACAGGATGGAGTGGGGAGAGCCAAAGCCAGTCTGTTCCCCGGACTGGGGTACAGGTGGGGAGCCTTGGGGCCCAGCTTTCAAGTGAGAGAAAAAAAAAAAAAAAAAGGAGAGAGTGGAGTGGAGAGGGTGGAGTGGTCGGGGTACCCTCTGGCCCTGGCCCGGGTCTCCCGGAGCAAAAGCCCCTTCGCGGCCAGGTCTTTGAGTAGCTAGGTGCCTCCAGGTCCTTTCTTCTTTCTCCACTTTTCGCCCTTGGGCGCTCACAATCTGCTGGTTTAATTTCTCCCTACTGAGGCGCTCCTTGGCAGCAGAAGGACTGCACCCCGACCACTCTGCCCATGCCTCCTTCCGGGTCCACCCGACAGCCCCATGATAAGTAGCGCCTGCGCGGGGTCACAGCCTTCTCTAAGGTGGGCACAGCCCTGGGGCATCCGAGAACGGAGGCAGTTGGGCGGGGATGCTCGGGTTTTCAGAGCCGCGCTTTCTTTTCACCGCCCACTGGGATGTGTAGTTCTCGCTCGCTCCGCCCGGCTCTACGAGGAAACGCAGATTTGAGGACCTAAAACCTACAAGTCCCTGCATGCCCCGCGACGAGGGCGGGAGAGGTGTGGTGCTGGTGTTCTGGTGCATGGTGGTTGGAGATGAAACGCAACAAAGGGTATTTCGGGTTAGAAAATCTTTGTGCAGGGCGCTTGGCACGAAAGACATTTGCACAATCCTGCAAGGACTATCTCCGAGAAACTGCTTAACCAACGTCCTAGAGTTCTGAGTAGTAGTTAGTTCCCTTATGGTAAGCAGCGTTAACGGGAAAGGAGATAGGCTGTCCAAAAGAAGAAGGAATGGGATCAGTTGGGAAGTTTCCTGAATGACAAGAAAGAAATGAGAATCACATTCAGAGTATGACATGAAATTACTTGGCATTATGAATTGAACTGGAAAAAGGGGTTCATCCCAAAGAAAGGGTCAAGGGTATAGATGGATAGGATCTTAAACATACTCAGAATTAGTTTTAAATTATTTTAGACACTATACAAGTTAAAGGGGACAATTTGTGAGTGCACTGTTATTAAAGATCCAATTGGCAGGGTTCCGACATTTCCAGTGAAAAACTCTCATAGTTTCCTGCCATTTGGGAGATGGAATCACGGAGATGTTACTCTGTTGCAAGTACCTTTCTTTGGGTGTCTAATATAATAAATCCATTGTCTTGATGGCTTTAAATAAACTCCTCTTGGGACTCAATCAGCTAAACAGTAAAGAGCTTGCCTAGCATGCATGGGGACCTTAGTTCAATCCCCACAAGTGCCCCTAAAAAGAAAAAGATTCCCACTCTTGTCCTCCAACTGAATTTCACAGACATCATGGTTATGCTTCTTTTTTTTGAGACAGGGTCTCACTTTGTAGTTCAGGCCCTGAGCTCACTATGTAGCCCAGGCAAACCTCAAACTCAACAATCCTCCTGCCTGTGGGGAGGCCTGCTGGGGTCAAGGAGATTGGTCAGAAAAGCCTGGCCTGGCACAGTTTATCTGCGAAGGGGCTCCTCTCTTCACTATTTCCTAGCCACCCTACACTGAGCAGCTTGCCCTCTGCATGCCTGTGTCCCATGCCCTGCTCCTTGAGAGCTGGCCCACCGCAGGCTGAACTGAGCCCAAAGCAGCCTCTTCTCCTCGAAGCTGTGGATGTCTGTATTGTGTCTCAGCAATGGGAAAATAACTGAGACACTAAGGTAACTGGTGGAATTCACTTCCTTGCAGTTGTAGGACTGAGCACCCAGCTTCTTCCTGTCAACTGGACATTGTCCACTGTCCACTGCTCCAGGAGGGCACTTGAAATTCCTGGGAGATACCTATAGTTCATGGTCACAGGGCTTTCACAGCATAGCCACTGACCATGAAGATTCAACTAGCACAACATGCTCTGATTAACATAATCACACAGGGGCCACATCAAATGTGCATATCTTATTAGCCAGAAAGCTAATCATGGGTTTCACACAATTCTCAAGGAAAGGGTATTATACAGGGATGTGGGCAGTAGGGTGTCTGTCCACCCCAGGGAATAAGAGGACCATTATGCTATTCTTTTTTTTTTTTTTTTGAGACAGGGTCTCACTTTGCAGTTCAGGCTGGCCCTGAGCTCACTATGTAGCCCAGGCAAGCCTCGAACTCAGCAGTCCTCCTGTCTCTGCCTCCTGAGTGCTGGGATTACAGGCGTGAGCCACCACGCCCAGCACATTATGCTATCCTTATCCATTGCACTTGCTTATGCTTAGGTTTGGATTTCCATAATAAAAATAAGTAAATTATTTATTTTAAATTATATGTATGCTGGGCTGAAGTGGGAGGATCACAAGTTGGAACTTGGCCTCACCAGTGTAGCAAGACCCTGTCTCAAAAATTAATTTAAAGACTGGAGATTTGGCTTAGTGGTTCCAGCGCCTGCCTAGCAAGTGCAAGGTCCCCGGTTCGATCCCCAGCAACCACATACAACAATACTGGGTGTGGTAACTCACGCCCACCAGCAATCAGAACCACGACCCACAATGCCAGACATGGTTGCTTATTCCTGTAATCCCAGCACTCGGGAGGTAGAGGCAGGAGGATTGCTGAGCTCTAGGCTTGCCTGGGCTATATAGTGACCTCAGTGACCTGAACTACAAACTGAGACACTGTCTCAAAAAACAGCAACAACAAAACAAACGAATTCAAAAGGACTGGAGATACAGTTTGATGGGAAAGCCATAGTTTCAATCCCCAGTACCACACCATACCACACCACACACACACACACACACACACACACACACAAACACAAATTCATGCGTGCACATGCACACAGTTGGAGACCAGCCTGAGCAACTTAGTAAGACAACAAGACACTGTCTTAGAACAATTTTTTGAAAGGTTAGGGATACAGTCAATATTCCCTAGGTTCAATTCTCAGTACTGCCAAAAATATATATAATTTTTCCACAGCAAAAAGCATTTACCATGTGATTTCCACACATTATGCCAAAACTGTTCATAAATATCTGCCTAGGGTTTGCATGATTCTTCCCAGTCCATGTGCACCATGACTCTAATTATTACTTAATAACTAATTAATAATGGCCTTACTGAGACCTATGGCAGTTGCTTGTGTGGACAGTTCATGGAGACAAGTGATAATACACAAGACCTTGGTGGAGACACTAGAGCAGGGGCTCCACTGAAGAGAAACATCAAGTTCAGAGGCTGTCAGACAGAACAAGGGTGGAAATTTCCAGGGGTGCGAAGAAAACAACTGCTGGAGTAGAACAAGGGACAGGGAGAGTGGCAGGTAGATAATGAGATGGCTGAAACTGGTATTCTGTACACTGAAATTTGTAACCAGCACTGGTTCAAGTGTACAGCGGCTGGAAAAAAGTAATATAATAGTAATGAACAGAAAAAGTCCATGCTAGAAAGACCTCAGTGAATCTAGAATTATAGACCAAAGCATTTAGTTTGTGTAAGGGGAATCTGAGTCCCAGAAAATTCCTTGAGTATGCCCACAAATAACACTCTAAAACTCCATCCTCAGTGTCAGGTGTGGTGGCTCATGCCTGTAATCCCAGTACTCAGGAGGCGGAGGCAGGAGGATTGCTGAGTTCGAGGCTTGCCTGGTCTACATAGTGAGCTCAGGGCCAGCCTGAACTACAAAGTGAGACCCTGTCTCAAAAAAAAAAAAAATTGAAAATGCATCCTAGCTTGCAAGAGTGCTTTAGAAAATTTATAACAAATTGATAAAGAAATTGAATGTGATAGAGAAACTATAATCGAGCTTGGAAAACAAGCCAGAAAAAAAAACTAAATAAAATAAGATTGCAATAAACATCTTTTCTCAAATATCTTCTTTTTTAGGCAGTATCCTGCTTCTTGTACTTTTACCCATTAGATTGAGAGGATCACCTAAGGAGGCAGGAATTATCTTTTCTTCACAGGATGAGATGAAGATCAGAGAAGTTAGATTTGTCTAGTGCTTCACAGTAGGTAATGGAATCGGGACCCAAGGCACATCTGAACATCTGATTCCAACTTCTCCATGCTAACTCACTTCACAACAAAAAGAACATGCGTGTCTGATTAACTGCCAACTGAGAATAGAGACTCTGATTTCAGAGATGATAACTCTCAGGGCCAGACTGCAGCAAAGTGTTTCTGACTATAATAGTTTGGATAGGCAGAAAAAAAGCGGTTAGAACCTCAGGGAAATGGCAGTAGGTATAGAAAAGTAAGTAAATTGGTGGGAAAACCCAGTGTTCTTCTCTGGATTACCATCAACAAGGATCCAAATACAAGGGTATTTGAGAGGGGATTTCAGGAAACAGCACTAGGAGTGGTCAGTGAGATATGGAGGAGAAAGAAACAAGTAGCCAAGCATGGTGTCCCACACCTGTAATCCCAGCACTTGGGAGGCAGAGGCAGGAGGATTGCTGAGTTCCAGGCTTGCCTGGGCTACATAGTGAGCTCAGAACCAGCCTGAACTACAAAGCAGGACCCTGTCTCAAAAAAAAGAAAACAAAAACAAAAGCAAAAACAAACAAGCAAAGCATGCACTGTCAATCAAGCTATCCTGGAGACCTCTGAGACACAGACTTGCCCAGGATCTGTGGTAGGCGGTATCCAGCTTGCCTCCAGGTTGTCTCAGTGAGGGACAAGGAAGCTGAAATTTATTCACTATCTATGATTAATTGAGATCTTCTCCCAGAAGCATTAACTCTTTATCACATGCCTAGCACAAAGCTACCATTGCTAGCACTAGCATTGGCACTAAGAACAATTAGCTGCCCTTCCTCGGTTGCTGGTGGTATCTTCAGTGCCAGTGTTTCTTCTGTTCTTGTCTGATTCAGTGGACCCACTCATGACAGAGGTTTATGTTATAAACAAAATGAGAACTTTATTCCTTTCATCTGAGCAGCTCAAAGCATTCCACAAACCTATCTCAATAATTCTCAGCATGCCTCCAGGCAATCCTGAAGGAAGAGGGTCCTATCCATCCCAAAAGGGAAGCCGTTCAGATTCTGGGGCAATGTGTGATTTCCACAGCTTTCAGGTTCCAGATGAGGTACACACACCATATACATGAGGTACATAGAGGTCAGAGGGGGTACTGTCATGAAAGATCTCTGAAATTGACGAGAGGGATTTCATCCAGAAAAATCAGACACTCATTTTTTCCAGTCCAAGGAATTTGGCCACATTTTTCACTTTGTTGTAGGGCTGGCGATTACACCTAGGCCCTCACATGCGTAAAGCACCTGTTCTACTGAATTCCATCCCCGGCCCTGTAAAGCGTGCTTACCGTCATTTATTTTCCTGGCTCTTGGGAGCAAACATTAGCCTCCTGTAAGCTGAGTGCGTGCTTCACTACTGAGCCGCACTCTCAGCCAGTTTCCTGACTTTTTTACATGTACTTGGCATATCTGGGAACGTTTCATGTTAAAGCACAAAATGTTTCAGGTGGGCTAGGGATCTACTTCAGTGGTTCCACGTCTGCCGGCCAACTGCAAGGTCATGAATTTGACCCCCCATACTGAGGGGAAAAAAGTTTTAAGTAATAAGCTCAGCATGATGAGAGAGACAGAAATAGAGAAAGTAGAAAAATATAATTAAAATTTTCTTATAAAGTCCAGGTAATTTTTTCTGTTTTTTTAAAGTACAAAATCTTATTCTTGGTATATTTATTTTAAATGCTTATATAATGAAGAAATTACATCACACAGAAATGTGAAAAATGTAAAATCATTCAAATTCCCATCACCCATCCCATCACAAATTCCCAAAAGTCATTAACATTTTGTTGATCATCTTATATCCTTTATTTTATATGTACAAACATATCTATATTACTTGACAAAAGTGAAATCATACCATCCACACTACTTTTATCCTGAAGGCTCTTCTTTTCACTGTCTAAAGTTTATTTGTTTTCATTAGTGTAATAATCGGATAGTTGGCTACATTATTTATATGTAGATTATATGGTGATTGTATAATACTGATACGTATAATAAATACAAATAAGATCATTTAGAACAGTTAGGCCTAAGACATGTAATATTAGATTTATACCTAGTTGGACCAGGCATGCTTGATGAAGGAACCGGAAATTCTATAACAACAGGAAGCACAAATCTGGTTTGAAAGGCAAGTGTAATGTGAACTTTGTCAGCCATGATGCCTCACTCACCAGTTTAGGACACCACAAGTTAATTACTGTTCAGTATCAGGATATTGACATTGCTTTTATGAACCATTAATATTTCTAGCTTTAGGAAATTCACACTTCACCCAGGCAATTTTAATCATAGATAAGGTAAAAAATATATATATATATATTTTTTTTTTAAATTGTGGTGTCTTCCCTCCCCTTAAATTCCTATCCCATTCTTCCCCCAAGTAACCAGTTTTAATGAGTTGGGATTATATCTCTCTCCAGGTTTATATAATTATGAACAAACATACACATACATAAGTGCACATTACACTTTCATCAAATGTTCTAATTATGTGATTCATAGTTTATTTTCCCAGCTCGGAATCCAGTCCAGGATCATGCATTTACACTTAATAGTGAGTCTCCTTAACTGGGGAAACAGTCCCACATTCTTACTTTGAGGGTTTTTTGTTTGTTTGTTTTTGAGACAGGGTATCGCTTTGTAGTTCAGGCTGGCCCTGAGCTCACTATGTACCAGTGAGCTACAGTGGGATTGTAGGCATAAGCCACCATGCCCAGCATTGCGGTATGTGGTTACCAGGAATTGAACTCAGAACCTTGTGTTTGCTAGGTAGATGCCAGAACCACTGAGCTAAATTCTCGGCTCTACTTTGAATTTCTTGATCTTGATGTTCTGGAAGAACATAGGTCACTTAGACTTTCTCAATTAATAGGAATTTGTTTGATGTTTCATCACAATTAAACTCAGGAGAGGGTTTTCTCCAGGTCCCAGCCATGTTACACAGGCAGCAGTGGGCCAAATCAAAAGACACTGGTCCAGGTCTGTGTTGCTGAAACTGTGGTATGTCTGCTGCTTTGGGGCCACCTGTTCCTCCCACAGTGGTGAGAGCACTTTGAAATGGTATGACCATGTTCTCTCCAGCCTCTGATGCTAGGTAAACACGGAGTGCACCTCAAGCTGAAACTGGGACCCAGAATACATTTATTCATTGAGAAACCAAAAAGGATGAGTTCTGTTTTCAAGAAACAGGTATTATCAAGAGACACAAAGGCACCAAAGCTATTTTGTTGATTCCCTGTGAAAAGTGCAACAGAGCAGCACACATCATGATAAAAAGAAAAGCTCCCTAAGAGCCATGAAAAACAGTTCTGCAGCTGCTAAGATTAAGCCCAGCAGGAAGAGAACAGCAGTAAGGTTGTGAGGGCTGCAAACCCTGTTCCGAGGGAAGGAAGCTCAGTGCTGCTTTTCCTCCCACCCACAGCTGCACAGTCAGTATCTACTTGCTTCTCAAAAGACAGGAAAAAAACAAAGAAACACTTCTCTCTTCTAGAAATGGAGCTTAGTCCATGAGGATCCTCAAAGAATCCAAAGTAGGTTTCAGAAATTCCTGCTGTCCTCTGTGAGAAATAATTTTAAGAAAAGTCTCTTGCTATCTCTGAATTAAAGCTTATCAGTAAAACAATGTATTCACTTGTATTTATTCGGTGAGCACATGGAAACAAGGTGTGAGGACTGGCTTCACTTGACATCTTGTTGGCCCTTTGGGGGAAGAAAACCTCACTGGAATGAATAACTGGAAAGGCCTTCCCTTAAAAGTTGGCTGTAAAATCACAAAGTCCATGAAAGTGCCTTGGAAATGGTAAATTTCCATGTTGGTGTTACTTGGATTTTTATTATTTCCCCTTTCTAGTTATCAGTTTTCACTATATTATTTTCTGTCAACAGGAAATTGAGTTCTTTGTGAGACAGTCAGCTTACTCATGAGGATTCCTTGAGGGAGGATTGTAAGTAGCCTTATTACTAATTCAGAGAAGAATGCATATATTCTTGTTCTTCCAAAAATATCAGTAAAGTTTGAAGATTGTTCCTATTTGGGTTATAAAAATAAAAATTGTAGGGATATTTGTAATTATAGATTATTTAGTAAAAAAAAATAATTGTGGCACCCACTTTATTTCCTGCCTATTGTACAACATCTGAAACCAGCTGACTCTTACATTGTGTACAGTTTTCAGACTGTGGAGGGAGAACAAATAAAGATATCAGTCATTCTTAGGGCATGCAAGAAAATCTGAGCAATAGATTATTATAAATCCTTCTGGACTTATACTCAGTTGTGCTATACAAGGAAAAGTACTATCTGCAGTGCTGCCTTTTCTTCCAGGGATTGAGAGATTTCCTCAGGCCACAACCTTTCATCGAAGTTCTTCCTGATGTTTGGCCATTTGGGGTTCTCCGCCTCTGCTCCTCAGACCATCCAACCCAAGGAAGAGGGCCTCTGGCTGGCTTCCTGGCTGGGTGCTGCAGTGCTGTGCAGCTAGCTCTTATCTCTGAATCTCAGTGGTGTACTCTAAACCAAGGAAGTTGGTAATTAAGCTCAAATTGGAAGGGGATGATGCAAACTTACTCAGGTTACCATTTTTCTACCAAACTCAACTTGAATGTGATCCCTTTGTGAAAATTCACTGAGTGTCCTTTAACACAGAAAATGAATGCTTATTTTTTCATTCAGTGCTCCTCTGCATAAAATATCCATTTAAGATTCCTTTAATCCTGTAAAAGTAAGATTACATAATTAAATTGTTTAGTGTCTCCATTTAAGCAGTTAATAGTGCTATGGATTAAATGTGCTCTCTGTCCCACATTCGTATGCTGAGATGCCAATCCCAACATGAGGCATTCGGAAGTGGAGCCTTGGGGAAATTGTCAGGTCGCTAGGCCCTGAAGGTGGAGTCCACACCAATGGGATTAGTGCCTTCACTCTCCTCCCCCACCACATGAGGAAGATGGCCATCAGAAAACTGGGAAGAGCGCGTTTAACAGTAACTGAATAGTTTGGTACCTTAATCTTGGACTTCTAGCCTCCAAAACTGTAGAAAACAAACGTGTTTCTTAAGCCACCCAGTTTACAATATTTTATTATAGCAGTTTGAACTGCCTAAGATATTTATTACCCTCAGATTCTCACCCTACTCCCTAGAACAACAGGAGGCAGTAAATGATGATGATTAAAAGAAAAAAATGCACAGTTGCAACAGTACAGAAGCTGGCAAGGAGTAAAGCAACCTAAGTCACACGCACTGCCTCCATCTAGATTGTTAGTACTGTGCAGGAGAAAACATGTCTAGGAACATTCTCTGAAGTACTGATTTGTTTTTGTTTCTGAGACAGGATCTCACTTTGTAGTACAGGCTGGCCCTGAGCTCACTGTGTAGCCTAGGAGAGCCTTGAATTCAGCAATCCTCCTCCCTCTGCCTCCCAGTGCTGGGATTATAGGTGTGTCATCATTGTGGTATGTGGTACCCCACTTTGTGCTTGTCAAGTAGACACTGGAACCACTGTGCTAAATCCCCACCCTGAAGCAGTTTTTAATGTAAAAGAATTAAAGGTAGAATCAGCCTATATGTTCATTAGTGGCAGACTAGATCAAGAAATTGTGAACGATTCACATAATAGATTATTATACAAGAGTGAAATGAAATAATTAGATCTGATGAAAATAAGCATGTAAATTTTTAAAAATAAGAAATTTGTTCAAGATATTATATATATATTATGTACTGTTTGTATAACTTATAACAGGATATATTAATTATAGTCATATATTTATATGCCAAAACTCAACAAATCACAAAGAGACGCTAAACACAAATTTAGAACATTTTTATCTCTTCAAAAGATGACAGTGGAAATGCAATGAAAGAGATATTTAGAATTAAAATTGAATACATATCATTTTACTTACCAATCTGTAGAATAGATACAAAGGAAATTATTGTGTTTTATATAAAAATACTTGAGCTCCAGAATATGTTTCTTGATACTTTTTTGAAAATAACATTACAACTTCACTTCTATACCTCAGGTTATTTAGTAATGAGCATTTCCAAACAATATGCTATCTCAGATAAAAATCTACCATCTAAAACTACTGCAGATAAAGGAAACTCCCTCTGGATTTTCCAATTCTATAACTAGTGAGGCTTTTTTCTGGCCTAGCTGAGTTGATGAGGAAGATCTGTGTCCATATATACAGATACAGAATAATGGTTTATTAGTAGAGTTGATTGCTGAGATTTAAGCAAAATATGGAAGCTGTCAAGACAGTTAAGGAATCCCTGGGAAAAAGAAAGTATATACTTAATTCACTGGAAAAAATGTAAATAGATTACATGGAAATATCTTCAGACCTCTGTGATGGTCCATCTTGTCCATATGTAAAACTCACAAGAAAAACTTGCCATATTACAGTACTTTATCTCTATTAGCCTCCTGGCAAAATGGAAAATGGGTGATAAAAAACTTCATTTTCTTACTCTCAGTGTCTCAAGAGAAAATAAACCTAGCCATCTACATTAACACAGATGTCCAGTGAATTCAAAGCAAAGCTTTGAAAAATCCTTTAAGGCTGAGGGGGGGAAAAAACGGAAGAGAAGAAACCAAAAGAGACAAAATGAACCTAAGCAACATGAACAAAGTCTGAACCTTAAAAGCATTGATACTAAGGTAAATTTGAATAGTAGTGAACTCCATCCATCCATAGAATCTGACCTGATTGTGGACAAGACCAACATTGAGGGACAGAAGATGAGACAATGCAGCAAGCCACTGCCTGCAATGGGTTGACACAGCCAAAGGTGCAACCATTAACCAACTTCGATCTGCCTTTGTATTTTCCTCTCCCTTGTCATAGTGCTGTGGCATTGACTAACTGACAACACTGGTCCTGGGCAAGGCTAATGCCCAGGGAGAGAAGCCAAGGTAGAATAGTTATTGCTAATAATTGGTTTTCTTTGTTAGCCAATATCTGGATTGCCTTTGTGTCATTAATAATAATAAGGCCCAGTCCGGGAGAGCTGGGTGCTGAGCCAAATATGTTGCAGCCTCTCCTCCCAAATAATCAGAGGTGGAACCTGGGATGGAGCCAAAAGTCAATAATTAGTCATTGCCAAAGGCATCACAGAAAAAAAGAAATCAACTAATGAGGTCTTCTTACTACCAATAACGTTTTTCACTACAGATATTCCTTCTTTAATGATCTTCTTGTTTGTTTTGTTTTGTTTTTTTTGCAGTACCAGGGATCGAAGTCTGGCCCTTGTGCATCCAAGGTTGGCACAGTACCACTTGAGCTAAATCCCCAGCCCTGACTCTCCTGTTTAACAACTGTTTGAACTTACTACTGAGATGTGATATTTGGACTTATGACTTACTGTTTGCTCTTACGACCCATCTTTTTTTGGTATAATTCTGTACACTTGTTTATAGAGCCTCAATGTCTTTTCTTATACAGCATACCTTGTTTTGCTAATTGTATTGTACAGTTCTGTAGCTTTATGTTCTGCTATAATTACAGTACAGTGCTACATGTAAGAGTTATGCAATTAAAAGTATGAAGTCATCAAATTGGAGTTTTCTTTGACCATTTCTTTGTTCTGAATATTGTAATGTACATATCAGGCGTGATTCCTCAATTAGCAACCAACACATTGAACAGCTAGTTGGAGGAGTAGAACTCAGTTGTTAAGCAAGGAATGTCTATATGAGAAGACAACAGAACAAAATGTCTCCAGAAACTCCTAACTCCCCAAAAGCTGATCCATGGGGAACTGAAAGGGAGAAAATCAAAAGCCACACAGAAGCATTGTTCAAAATGACATCAGAGGAGATAGCAAGATAGATCAATAAAGCATTTGGCAAGCTTAAGGAAAATATAATTAAACAGATAATGGAGCTAATAAATAAAATGATCAGCAAATCTGTAGAAAACATTACTGAAAATCTATCTAAGTCAAACAAAGTGATACAAAACATAAGTGCCAGCACAGAAAAGAAGTAGAGTCCATAAAAAGGTACCAAGCAGAAGTTTAGGAGATGAAAAAGTTTATCAAATGTATGGTGAGCAGAAGTGACCAATGTGAGGATAGGGTTTCTGAGCTAGAAGACAGTTCTGTGGTTGGTGACCTAATGAGTGACACCTTTAAAACAATTATAACATGACAAATGGATCAAACAGCTCCTAGATGACACAAAGAAGACTAGTCTAAGATTAACCAGAACTACTAAACTACCAGAAGACAGCATTAAAGGTATTTAAAAACGTATTTACTGAAATATTAACAAAAAACTAATATTAGACGTACAGATAAGTGAGGCATATAGAATCCTAAATAGCCACAATTAGAGAAGAACCATTCCATGCCACATCATGTGCAAAACCTCAGAACTCAGAACCCAAGAACAGAATCATACAGTTGGAGAAAAACAGTGAATCTTAGAAAGATAAACGCATTAGAATTATAGCAGAGTTCTCAATACAAAACTTAAAGGCCACTAGAGCTGGGAGTAAAATGTTTTAGCCTTAAAAGAAAATAACTCCCAGCCCATACTCATGTATTCTGAAGAATTGTCTTTCAAAATTGATGGAGAAATAAGATATTTCTGTGATGAAGCATCTAAGGAAATTCCTGGCCACCAAACCAGCACTCCAAAAATTTCTGAAGAATATCCCAGAAAGAGATAATGAAGCGAACAATGCCAAAGGTCAAATAGAATGAATACACCAGGTAGAGTAAACAGTTAAGTAGAAGAGAAAGAAAGAAAATCAGCAATAGAAAAATAAAGTAATGACAGGAATAAGTCAATATTCATAATAATAACTCTCAATGTGATTGTTCTTAATTTACCAACCAAAAGATACCTATTACCAAGATGAATCAAGAAACAAAACCAATAGTATGCTGTATATAAGAAACATATTTAATGGTCCTAAATTAACAGACTAAAATTCAATGATGGAAAACACTGTTTCATGCAGTAGGAAACTGGAAAAGAGCAGATGTAGCTACACTACTTTCAGGAAAAAAATAGACATTGAGGGGCCGGAGGGTTAGCTCAGTGGTTCCGGCGCCTGCCTCGCAAGCGCAAGGTCCTGAGTTCGATCCCCGGTAACCACATATAATGCTGGGCGTGGAGACACGCCCACCAACAATCAACACCGCATACTACAATGCCAGATGTGGTGGCTCATGCCTGTAATCCCAGCACTCGGGAGGCAGAGACAGGAGGATTGCTGAGTTCGCGGCGGCTTGCCTGGGCACCATAGTGAGCTCAGGGCCAGCCTGAACTACAAAGCGAGACCCTGTCTCAA
>PVIC010022859.1:0-27337 GCA_004025085.1 Thryonomys swinderianus
AGATTTTTGCTTAGCTCACTAATCTTAGATGGTATTGGCAGTGATACAGGTTTCACTCTCAGAGACAGAGCTCAGATGGGAAATGGGAGCAGGGAGGAAGCTGGTTACAGTTACAACCCAAAGGCTGCCTCTAAGGAGCTGCATCAGCAGGTCTGGGCTCTGGGCTCTGGGCCTTACAGCTCCTCAGTGGTGCCATCAGCCTCAGGCGATCTGCTTCCTCTTTGGCCTACTGTCTGCGCCAACACTGCTGGCATGCTCTGTGATCTTTGCATATCCAGACTGCTAAACCTGACTTCAAATGAAATGAATGGGTTTCCTGGGCCCTGTGGGCCATATAGACTATGTGCCTATAGTCTTAGATACTTCGAAGGGTGAGGCAGGAGAATCGTTGAGCCCAGAAAATTCAAGACCATCCTGAGCAACATAGCCTGTGGGTCATGTTAAATTTTTTTTTTTTTTTGTCTATGTGAATCAGTGACTGTGTGTGTGAGTTTGGGTGATTAGGAGGTTAAACATTAAAATTAAAATTAAATCTCCAATAAATGACATATTGATATTATTATCTTAGGGAATGGAGAAAAGATTGCATTACTGAAAGGAAGCTACCTTTCCTTGGGTATCTTATGTAGTCCAAACACAGAGCTTCTGAATATATTATTATTTATTCCTCAATATATCTGAGGGGAACAGTTGTCTTTTTATAAAATCAAGCTGTTTCCCTCCCTTCCCCAAAAGATAAGTAGTTAAGTTATTTTTTCAAGTGATACAATTGTGGATTGAACTGGAATTGTTAACCGTGAGAAGAGATTAGTTTTCTGAGGATAAAAACTGTTTTAGTAAAAATTACTTTTTTAGCAAGTAGTAAGTAGATGTAAAATGTCAATATAACATATAACAAATGTCAACAACATTGTTAATGTATGAATAAAGATATAACCAGAACTGAGTTGTCCATAAGTTCTTCACTATCTTGAGCCCTTCACAAGTGCCTGGAAATATGTCACTCATACTGCTTTCAAGTTTTGATGATCTGGATAAATTTATGGTTTTCTATTTATTTTTTTAATTACTTAATTCTTCTTGCTGGGAGTCAAACCTAGAGCCTTACACATGCTAGACAGGTGCCCAGCCACTGAATTATAGCCCCAACCCCATTTATCCCTTTTCCTAAAATAACTTCTGAGAAGTTTGGGGGTGTGGTGGAATAAACTGACAGACTGATCATTTGTCATCAAAACACTAATTCTCAGCTGAAAAGAATGGATACTTAATTTATATTTCTTTTTTTTTTTTGCCAGTACCAGGGTTCAAACTCATGTCATTATGCTTGTACAGCAGGTGGCGGTGCCATTAAGCTAAATCCTCAACCCCCCAAAATGGATTCTTGACAGTCCTTATGTGCTTTTTGGTTTTGTTCATTTTTCTGAAAACCTATGCCTGTGTGTGGAAATGAATTTTCTTCCAATTTACTCTTTATGGGAATTGTGCTTCTCCATCTACTGAGAAATAGTTGGTGACTCCTCACCACACTGTCTGGATGCAGAGGAATTCTTTCATTTCCCCCTTTTCTGTTCTGTTTGGTGACCATGACAGTAAGAATTCTTCATGAAAAGTTAGGATACTCATGAAGATTTGCTGTGAGTAAATAATGAAGTAGAACACTGTAGAGTCCTTTTAGAAACATGGAGGAGAGCGTATTGTATGGAAAGATCCTGTAATAGGTGTCAAAACCTGGGATCTGAGTTGGCTTTAATACAGTTTTGCATAAATTGAAAGATCTTGCTGAGGTTCTGAAACCTGACTTGTAACATGAGTTGGTTGGATTAGATATCTGTATTTTTTTCCTCTTTTTTTTTTCTGAGATACCCCAAGTTTATTTTACAGTCCATCTGTGAGTTTGATGTAGTCTACTGCTTTTTAAAACAATTTCTGAGTAAAATGTGTGTTTGTGTGTGTGTGTGTATGTGCACATGCGTGCATGTATGCTTAAAACAGAGGCAAAGGGATCCTTGCTACTTGAGGAAAGAAAGGAGAACTCTTCGTGGCTCAAGCTCTTCCCTTCTATTTCTGCTTCCACTTTTGTTCCAGGATTTGAGAAGTGTGGAGGCTTTTCACCTGAGCTTTGCCAAAATAGAAATGTGAAGGGTCACAAGTAATGTGTATAACCTCTATTGTTTAAATCTCATTGGACTTTCTTTCCATGTAGTTCTCTTAAATAGTCTATTGTTCTGACACTTTTTTTAGGAGAACAATTTCTAGGGGAAGAGAAAAATGAGAGATAGCTATCATACTATCAACCCAACCTTGTCCCTGTCTGGCAGGTAGTCAGGAAGTGACCTGGGTGCAAACTTGCAGCAGGTTTGTTAAGGTGGTGGTGTATCAGGCTTTCTGTTTTTCTCTCTAAGCTCTCTCTTCACAGGTTGAATGAAATTAAAGGAGAGGCAATATTTAGTATGAGTGACTGGTTGCCACAGAATTTGTTCTCTTTTTTTTGTTCATATTGTTCATGGAGTATAAAGAGGAGCTTACAATAGGTTGTCTGCTAGCCCTCACTAGATGACTCATTGGGAAACTGTCTTAATCTGTTTTCAGTTGCTATAACAGAATATCCCAAACTGGGTAATTTATTAAGAAAATAAATTTATTTAGCCCACAGTTTTGGAGACTGGAAGTCCAAAGTCTGATAGTTACATCTTAATGAGGAACTTGTTTTGTGGTTAGGACATGGCAAAGAGGCAGACTGGCAAGCAGGTGTGCAGAGGAGGCTGCATGCAAGAGGCATCCTCACTTTGTAATGGTTTAGGTTTGCTTGATATCTGATCCAGTCCTCTGAGAACAAGAACTCCCTCCTGTAAGAATTAACCTAGTCCTTGAGAGCAATATCAATCCCTTTTTGAGGGCCCAGATACCATTTAAATGTTCCACAACCACTCAACACTTACACTGGGAACCAATTTTCAACATGGGTTTTGGAGGTGACAACAAACAAAAAAACCTCTCCAAACTATAGCTGCCAAGTAGTGCATTGCCATAGGGGTAAAGTAGCCTTCCTTGTATATTATAGATTTTTGCAATATCCATGAGCTAGTGTCATGAGATGAGTCATTTTGTGTACTGTTCTTTGCTCTATGTTCTTTTGAGAATCATTCTGTGGTACCTAATATCGGATTAAGGGCTCAACTGTATAGACAGATATTTATAGTATCAATCACATTGTACTTATTTTCCTAGAGATCAGCAGTCATGTCGTAATACTACATTGGGTTCAATAGCACTGGAGTTGGCATATGTAGGGGCTAGTAAATATTTATTGATTGAATGAAAGGTAAAGTTGCTATCAGATATTAGTGGCTGATGACATCATTTTTTTATGAATTTGAATCTCTGTATATAGACTATCTTCTTTCTTTTGATTGGTCACTTTCCCCTGTGCAACAGAAGAAATGGATCAGAAAGGGACTCCAGTGATAATCTATGCTTAGACCATGCCATCCAACTGTTTTTCTTTTTTTGTGGCACAGGGGATCAAACTTGGGCCCTTGTGCTTCCAAGGTAGGTGCAGGACCACTTGAGCTAAACCCTCAGCCCTGTCCATCCAAATTTTTTTTTTTTTTGAGACAGGGTCTTGCTTTGTAGTTCAGGCTGTCCCTGAGCTCACTATGTAGCCCAGCCATGCCTCAAACTCAGCAATTCTCCTGCCTCTGCCTCCCAAATGCTGGGATTACAGGTATGAGCCACCATGCCCGGCACTGTGGTGTGTGGTACTAATTGCTGGTGGGCATGAATCACCACACCCAGTATTGTGGTATGTGGTTACTGGGGATTGAACCAGGGACCTTGTGCTTGCCAGGCAAGTGCTGGAACCACTGAGCTAAATCTCCATCCCCTGTCCATCCAACTTTTAAGGGTGAACCACTTGGAATCCCATACTTCTCAAAAAGAATTATGTCATAGAAACAAAATAAAAGAGTAGCCTAGAAGATGAAAGGTTCAGTAACAGGATAAATTCAAGAGATCTTGTGTACATCTTGTGACTATAGTTAACAGTATATACTTGAAAACTGGTACAATAATAGATTTTAAGTGTTTTTACAAACACTTAATGACATAAGTAGGTATGTAAAGATATGTTACTATAGCTTGATTTAATCATTTCATAGTGTGTCCCTATAACTAAACATCATTGTACACCATAAATGTATACAATTTTGACATGTTGACTAGTTTAAGTAAAAAGTGAGTGAAATCATCATTTGATATATAATAAGTGAATAAATCACTGTACATGCAAACTAAAACTGTATCTCCAAATGTTTATTCACTTAAAATCTTTTTTACTGTTTCAGGGATGTGTTTGCTACTTTTCGACAAGTATCCGTCACCATACCAAATTTTATAATGATCCAGTGGAAGCTGTGAAAGACATCCCTAATGGTGCAACCATTCTGGTTGGTGGTGAGTGATCATATTGTTTTCCTATTTGTGTTGATGTCTTTATGCTTTTCACAAAACCTGAGAGTCACAGTAACCAAATTATCCATTCTTTTTATCTGTTGCATACTGTATTACCTTTAATTACAGCATCCTCTTGAAAAATTTAGCAAAGTTTTAACCAATATTGTATTTTTTCCTTTTGTATTTTCTTCTCCCTGTTATTTTCAAAAGCTGAAGCTTTAAAGTAGTGATCATATTGAAGTAGTGATCATATTGGTTTCCTATTTGTGGTGATGTTTTTATACTTTTCACAAAGCCTGGGACTTTGCGAAACTCCTAAATTATGGGAACTTTGAGAAACTCCTAAATTCTTCAAAATGTTTTTTAACTTGACACATTTATTGGGACTGGTACTATAGCACAATGGTAGATCATTTGTCTAGCAAGTGTGAGGTCCTGGCTCCCATTTCCGACACCACAAAAAGATTATTCCTTACTTATGAGCTGGAGGATGTGGCACCTATCTGTTGTTACTACTGCACCTCCTGCACATTCTCTTGTTTTGAAACCACTATTTTACACTCACTAGGTTGCTGCCTATTTCTTTAAATGAGATCAAGACTTACATTTAGCACTTCTCTCCATTTACTGGTCATTCCTTCATTCCAAGAAATAAAAATTATTAGCTTAAGCTTTTAGTTCTGCAAAATCTATATAAAATGAATATGCTTAAAGTAATTGTATAGTGTTTGAGTTATAAAGTGGGACAATAAGAGACTTGTAGCACTACCACCTGTTGCAGTTGACTTTTTGTTTATGCTTCAAGGACTTAAAATGATTTCTGGTGCTGTATCATTGTATACAACATTTGTATCTAGTTATTTGACCATTTTTTAAATTGAATTCTTTATAGGTACATTTTATATACATCTCACAATCACACATAACATTGGGGAATTTGTACCAATATATGACACAAGTTAATTCTCATTTTTACCCATCTCCCTACCCACCCACACCTCCCCATCCCCTATATACATGCTCTTTTATTTTCATTCAGAATCATATTTATTTCTTCCCCTTATTACATTCCCACACCACATTTCCTTTGGAAATCTCCTATTGTACAAAAACTGTCATACTTTCTAGAACTCATTTGCATCTACAGGTGCTCATATCAAAGAGAAGATCCGGTATTTGCCTACCTGTGATCTATTTATTTCACTTATTAGTGTGTCCTCCAGGTGTATCCATTTGTACATAAATGAATCAATCTTGAATTTGACCACTTTTTAATAGAGATATTAAAGAGATATATCTGTGAGCTCTGTTTGTGTACTTTGCTTGGTAGATTTAAAAATGTGCCTTTTATTTTTTGGTAAGAAGAGGAATAACACATTTCCACAAAAGGACACCACTTTCTTAAAAGACTTTTTACCTTTTGGGCTTGTTACAGGTTTTGGGCTGTGTGGAATTCCAGAGAATCTCATAGGAGCTCTGCTGAAGACTGGGGTAAAAGGACTAACTGCAGTCAGCAATAATGCAGGGTGAGTGTACATTTTTAAAACAAGTTTATTGAAAGAAAATGGTAATTCTTCATATTATTTAAACAGATTACCAATAAAGTTTTACTTTAGTTATGTGGGCAGTATGTCCAAGTATCAAAAAATAGTGCTTAACAAGGTCAAGATGTTACATTTATTTAAGTGATTTTAGGATCGATCATCTTTCACAATCATAAGTGAAGTAGACTTGCTTTGTTTTATATAAACTAAACTTTATCTTATGTAAAAGTATAAATGTAATTTAAAAAGAAAAAAAAAGCACATGTATATAGGGGGTGGGGGGTTGTAAGGTGGGTAGGGATATGGGAATTAACTCGTGTCGTATACTGCTACAAATTTCCCAATGTTGAGTGTGATTGTGAGCTGTATATAAAATGTACCAATAAAGAATCCAATTAAAAAAACTGTCTTCATTTGATGTTATTTTTCTAAATTTGAAATATTGTATAAAAGTTAGAATATGTATTTTCAAGTTGAAGCTTGAATTTTGAATTTCTTTGTTTTTGTTATTTTAGATCATTATTTGTAAGGCAAGATGGACATCATTGTGAAATGTTTCAGTTATTTTCTTTTGCTTATCCCTATACTCTGGATGTTGTCTAAAGGATTATGTCAATCATTAACTGTTGATGATTGTGGTGGATGTGGGGGATATGTACACAGCACAGTAGGATTCTGTATCAAGATGGCCGGTAATAGGTCCATTAGATATGTGGAGAAAGCTATTTGTATACAGAATAGTAAATCATCAGCTCACTTTTAGCAATTAAAGCAAGACTTTAAAGATTCTAAAAGACTGAAAAGAATAAATAATTTAAATAGTAAACAAAACATGCAGGATTTGTGTACTTTGTTCCCTTTTTGAGCTTGTTTATGCTAGTATTTCCTCTGGAAGGCTCTCCTTCCTCTTTCTTGCCTCTCTCTATTTCATCTTTCAGGATTTACTCAAGTAATACATCTTTAAAGAAGACTTATCCAAATAAAGAGCTTTTCTAGTTCTTACTTAGGTTCTTTTCTCAATTTCTTTAGAGCCTTTTAGCTCTCTGCTGTGTCTTGAATTATATTCTCTTAAATATGCACCCTATATTGATACTGTTACTTGCAGTAGTTTTCTATGTGCCTCTGTGCTTAGCCTGTGAGTCTGAGTCCTGGCATGTTGGAGCTGACAAGACTGTAGAGATCACCTGCTCCCGTGTATCCCAGGGAACTTGGCTGTATGTAGAGAAATAACTTGCTCCTGCTTAATTGGTACTTCATAGACATGCCACATGCCCTGTGATCTGACTTTATGTTTACTACCAGCACTTTTGAGTATCAGCCCTTTGTTAGGTTTCCCAGATAATGCCATGCTTACCAGGGATGCTACAGATCAATTGAGAAATGGGTTGTATACCAAGTGGGATATATTCTGAGAAGTGCATCACATGTGATTTTTGTCATCATGCAACCTCAGAGAACACACTTTTACAAACTGACATGTTCACGGGGTCACTAGGTGATAAAATTTCATGGGACCACTACAGTCATGCTCTGTAACTATAAATTCCTGATGCAGAATAATTGCCAATAACCCACTTTACCAAACACAAGGAAGATGTGTTGCAAAACCCTCAGCAGCAATTAATTCTCTTAAGTAGGAAAGGTTAAATCCTAGAGTTCTGTAGGAATAAGAGCTTTGTTTTAGCCATAAAAGTCAGATAATTTTAAAGGAAACTCAGCCTGAGTTGGAGAACTAATGACGTGCTTTGAATTGTTGGGTAAA
Organism: Thryonomys swinderianus; assembly: GCA_004025085.1. NCBI lineage: Eukaryota > Metazoa > Chordata > Mammalia > Rodentia > Thryonomyidae > Thryonomys > Thryonomys swinderianus. The sequence goes on from PVIC010022859.1 coordinate 7,762, forward strand.
TGGGCAGAATTTGGAACTGGAAGTAGTAATTTCTTTCTCACTTGGCAAGGGCTCATTTTATGGAAGAAACTGCCTGAACTGGAAGCTGTTCTAAAGTTCAGGGATCCTGCTTTTCTGTTTTTGTTTGTTTATAATAATCTATAAGATTTGTTGTCCTAAAATACCACTTAGCTTGATATGAAGAATTAATTGTTACCCTGGATAAGATAAACCCATTTTTAGAATCATACAGCTGAACTGATAGTTTGATATGACTTCTTAGAAAGTGGGCAGAATTGAGAATGTGCCTTTCATTGATTTTTAGAAGACTTCGGTTTATAAGCTAGTTTGAGCCAAAAGTTCCATGGTAAAGTGTGCATATAAACCAGTTAATTCACAGAAATAATTGAAGAATAGGTTTGTTATGTTACTCATATTCATTTCCTGAAGAACAGATTATTTTATACTACAGTTCTGGAGGGCTAGAAAGTAGATGACTACTGGGATATCCATACTTACATATGGAAGGCCAATAAATTCTATCTGATAAAATATATGTACCCTTATGATTACTTATACATAGCTCTGTTTTATTTAGGGTAGGAGTTTTTTTGAGAACACAGGATGCCATGTCTCACTCTGAGTAAAATTTTGGCTTCTGTACCTATGACTTTGAGCATGGAGATAAAGGTTAGTAACCCTTCTGTGCCTGCTCCCCCCCACCTCACCCACACCAGCAATCTGAAGGACTCAGTGGATGAATAAGGACCACCTTCACTGATGATGAGCTTTTCCAAGGGCTTGATTCTTTTGTCTGAAGACAACTTCCTGCAGTCAGTCCTTGAATTTCTTTACTGAGCTTGTGGGAAGATTTCATCTGTCCCATATAACCATGATCTAAATCTCCTTTATAGTTAAATGTAGACTTTTTTCTTCTGCTATTATTTTATATTTGCAGAGTAAATATAAATTGTATGATTGAAATTAAAATATGTTCTTGAATGAAAAGTAAACAATTCTATGTTTATTAGCTTTATTTTGATAAGGATTGCCATTATTAATGAAATTTCAGAAAATAAAAATTCATCAAACTAAACTCTGGATTCTGAAAATGAAGGGGGTTGCAGAACATTGATATCTTCCATGCAGTACCTTTTTGCTTTACAGTAATGTATCTGTTTCAGAATTTATGGCTTTAGAATTCTTTTAATCATGAAAGTGTTTCAAATTCAAGTTTGTGGTCTTAGAACAACAGAAAAGATGAACATCTTTTTATCTAAGTATTCTCGAAAAATGCTGGCTATTAAAGCCAAGTAGTATAATTTCTTTGAAAGTTCATCATCCTTAGCTTCTATATCAAAGAGCAATAGGATGCTTTTATATCCATTTTTCTCTTTAGGAACAATAAGTTCCTCACTTGAAAAAGATGACATATATCTACTCTATATTATAAGCTTTTGACTTATTTTTTATCATCTCTCTTTGAAAAATATTAAATTAGATGTAAATGTCTGTGGGATCTTTGAGCTGGAATGTACGTGACAGCACACACTCTCACCTTAAGCTATCTAATAACATTTTTGAAGCATCAAGACTGATTTGATCTGGATGAATACCTTGGGCGCTACTTGTCTGTTGTGCTAGGATTTTAGTCAAAAAACAAAGCAAAGGCCAAATACACTCTGCTTCTCAGTGCCAAGATCAATAAAATACCAAATGGTCTTCTTTAACTAGAGCCAAGTTCAATGGTGTAATAGGTTAAAAAACCAAACAGAAAGGTATGAAAGAGTGGTTAGAAAAGTTTCCAGATCAATGAATAGCCAAATACATTCTGATTACTAGACCTGCAGATTTGGAACACATTTCACATACATAAAACAACAGAAAACAAATGGGCCATTCCTAACTTCATGTAGTGCTTCAGGGCTAATTAATTAATTAATTAATTAATTTTTGAGACAGGGTCTCACTTTGTAGCTCAGGCTGGCCCTGAGCTCACTATGAAGCCCAGGCAAGCCTTGAACTCAGCAATCCTCCTGCCTCTGCCTCCGTAGTGCTGGGATTACAGGTGTGAGCCAACACGCCCCGCAGGGTTATGATTTTATATAGTCAGAGCTCCAGGTAATGTCATGAGCATCTCTAATGCTGAGTAGTTGAGGAGTTTGCCAAAGGGACTCTTTGGCAAGGGAGGGATTAAGACCAAAGGAAAGGAATGTGATGAATAAAAACTCTAGAGCTAGTTGCAGCGGTGTATGCTGTCGAAAAGAAGACCTATTTGGAAAATAAGCCTTAGTATGACTTTTTTTTTGAGACAGGGTCTCGCTTTGTAGTTCAGGCTGGCCCTGAGCTCACTATGTAGCCCAGGCAAGCCGCCGCCAACTCAGCAATCCTCCTGTCTCTGCCTCCCGAGTCCTGGGATTACAGGCGTGAGCCACCATGCCCAGCACTTAGCATGACTTTTAATGTGTACATAATATAAGACCTACCACAAAATAAGCTTCAGTCAAGACTGTCAGCCAGATGGATGCAGATGGTCAGTAAACAGATGATCTTGAGATTTATTGCCAAGGGACCAATCAGAGTGCAGTCACAATGCGTGAGTAATATGCACACCTACTAGTGAATGGATATACTTTTGTCTAATATGAATCTTTATAATTCAAACTGTTTGGTGTGGTAATGATGCGCTATGAGCAGGCTGCGTGGACAAAAGATGCTCCATGGAGGAGCTCCCTGTACTGGTTTTGAGAGACCGGGGCCATTGGATGCTAGGGCAGAAGGGTCACAAGTTTAAGCCCAGCCTGGAAAATTTAGAGCCTGTCTCAAAGCTTAGAGGTGGAGTCTCCCTGGGTTTGGTTCTCAGTACTTATGAGAGAGACAGAGACAGAGACAGACAGAGACACACAGAGACAGAGAGAAACACACAGAGAAAGAGAGAGAATGGGAGAGGGAAGAAATGGGATAGGAATAGGAAGAAAGGGAAGGAAGGAAGGAAGGAAGGAAGGAAGGAAGGAAGGCAAGCATTAGAAAAAAAGAAAATCTGGAATTAGTAACAGGAGTACTGTGAGCACCAGCCATCATCTGTGCTGGAAGAAAGCATTGCCTAGGAAGCTGTCTAACTTGCACCTTGTGAGTGAGCCCTGTGAGCATAAATCCTGACTTCAGTGTTCTCTCACCCCAGTCCTGAAAGTGGCTCCCATTGGCTGAGCCGAATCGGAAACCCTACAGGGAGTTGAGCCCAATCAGAAGCCTTAGAGGGAGCTGAACCCGATAGAGGCCTTAGAGAGAATGCCTTGACAGACTCTGAAAGTCAGTTATTCCAGGCATACAGTGGGCCAGAAATTAGAAAACAGATCCACAGGAGAAAACAGAAAAGAATGACTTGGAAATTTTCATTTCTATTGGAAGGAGTCACAGGATGGTGGTGTGTGAAAGTGGAATTAAACAGTAAATTTAATATCTTTAGTTCTCTGTACGCTGCCTGTCTTTGCAGGTGCTTGGAGTTAAGAAGTGGACAAAACAGACCGAGGTGTCTGCTCTGTGCACCTTCCATTCTAGAGAGAAGTACCTGAAATGAGTGGTCAGCATGTTAGAAAATTTTGTATACCATGGGAAGAGGGGAAGGGGCAAGTGAGGGGATCGGGAGTGTGCTGGCAGGGGCCAGTGTCCCATGCGGGTGAGCTGGATGAGACGGACGAGCTGGCCTCTGAGCAGAGACCTGCGGGAATTGGGGTGAGGGTGGGGGTTGCTGTGTGGACCTCAGGGAATAAGGGCAAGTGTAAGTGGAAAGGCTCCAGGTGGAACAGGCGGGGCATGTTTGAGAGGCAGTAAGGCCAGCAGAGGGTGGGAAGCCAGCAGAAAGGAAGGGGAGTGATGTCAGAGACACAGAAGGTATCTCACTCAGCACATGGGCCTCTCATGGTGCTTTAGGGACCTCCACATTTTTTTTTTTTTTTAGTGAGTCTGTTGCTTCAAACAGAGCACTGAGCTGTTTGACTTAAGTTGTGTTTTTTTTTTTTTGAGACAGGGTCTCGCTTTGTAGTTCAGGCTGGCCCTGAGCTTACTATGTAGCCCAGGCAAGCCTGGAACTCAGCGATCCTCCTGCCTCTGCCTCCCGAGTGCTGGGATTACAGGCGTGAGCCACCACGCCTGGCACTGTGGTATGCGGTATTGATTGTTGGTGGGCATGAGTCTCCACACCCAGCATTGTATGTGGTTACTGGGGATCGAACTCAGGACCTTGAGCTTGCCAGGCAGGCGCTGGAACCACTGAGCTAACCCTTCGGCCCTGTTTGACTTAAGTTTTACCGGGTTCGCTTAGGCTTCTGGGTAGTAAGTGGATGGCAAGGGGCAGGAACAGAAGTGGAAAGTTTTCTGTGGAAGCCAGACAGAAGATGGCACAGGGCACAGAGGGAAGAGTGAGGACTGGTCTGATTCAGAGTGTATTTTAAAGGCAGAGCCCTGATTTGTATTGGTAGATTTCAGAAAGAAAAGCTGTAGTTTACTTTGAACAGCTTTGTATTGACCATCAGGTGAGATATGGAAGGGTGTAGGGGAAGCTAAATTTGGAAAGATAGACTTGTTAAGCTGAGGACCTGTTGAGGTTTTATCCAGGTAAGAGCAGTAGGTTAGAAAAACATTAAAAAGAAAAGACTAGAAAGAAAATAATCAGAAGGGACGTGTGAAGCAGCATTGGTGAGTCTTAGAATCTGTTGTGGTATGGAGACCCCTAGTGGACAAGTGTATTATTAACCTGCAGGGAACTCCTGTTGCTCCAAAGCATTCTCTGGAAAATATTAATGTTATGTACACAGCGGTTTTATTTTGAGAAAAGAAAGAATGGATCATAAATCATATAGCTACTTTAAACCTGTGATGGGTGGAAAATGTTACCACCTTGATAATCACCTGTTACCTGGACATGTTGAGATGTATAGTATATGAGGGGGAGATAAGAGGTTTAGAAATGATAAATTCTTAGATTAAGGAAGGAGTCATTTGAACTAGAATAGGCACTTGAGATAGGAACATGGAATAAAGGTAGAGGAAAGGTAGCTGTTAAAGTCAGTAGTTTCTTACACAGGGCACCATGTTTGAAATTTGATTTTCAGCTTGCTTGGCTTGAGGAATTAGTGAAACACACTTCTGAGTGTGTCCAGGTAGTTTAGGGTGCATACCCTTAGGGTCTGTCTCTGGTCCCTGGCCCTGCCTGTGTATCGATCTTTCCCCGTGTCCTGCTTTCAGGCTGCTTTGCTCTAGCAAACCCTTCCATCACGATGTCCCTGCTTTGGAGTCAGCTACCATAGATCAAAGCCCCTGAAACTATGAACCAAAGTAAACTTTTAAAGTATAGTGTCAGGTAGTTTGTCCTACTAACAGAAAAGCTCACCAGTCCAGTGCAGTTATATGTCAAATAAGTGATGTCTCTTGTGACCATTAGATTATTTTCTCTCAGCCTGTTCTTCCCTGTATTCCATTGGCAAAACCAGAATTCTGCAACAATTTGTGTCTGTGCTGAGATGGGCAGTGAGTCTTAAGAATGAATCATTTCTCCCCCAAAGATCTCTTGATTTGTTCCTTTTCTCCATTTCTGTTGCCTGTGCCTTACTTCACATGGCTACTATTGCTTGTTTGGGTTGCTTCAAAACTTCTTAAATATTCTGTCTTTGGGTTTTGAATATCTTCAATTAACTGTGTACCCTGTAAGCTTCCATCCATTTATATGTCACTTTTTTTTGGGGGAAATGCACCTATATTTATTGGGATAAAGATGAATATAAAACATAATGTTTAGCATGTTGTAAATAAAATGGAATAATGTTGCTGTTGATACATATCAAATAGATAAACATGGTTTGCTGAAAAGGAGAAGGGGCCATATCTTTGGAAAATATTTTATGCAAATTTTCCACATAACGCTAAATAAAAACATTACTGTTTAGAATTCAGAATATATTTGTGATGTGTGTGTGAGTGTGCCTGTGTGTGCACGTGTGTGTGTACTGCTATTTCACTTTGCCATATATCACTTTTATAAAATTTTCTTTGTAAGGTCAGAATGAAGAGAATGTGTATGTATTTTGGTGAACTCTATTGTTCTGTTGGGTAAGGATGCACAAATTGCTGAAACAGCATGTGAATATTCAGGACTGATAGATATTCCAAAGGGAATGTATCAAGTTTCCTTTTTCTCACTGTATATGACATTCTGACATTTCATATTCTTGTCAGTACTTGATATTCCAAGCTTTAGTTATGTTAACTGTAAATTAAATAAAAGAATGTCCACCTTAATCCACAATACCACTTTAATAGTGATAAATACATTAGCAGAAAAGATTTCTTTTCCTCTAAGTTAATCAGATTTCATCGTTAAGAAAAAATGTGATGGGAGTGTTCTGTCAGATGTTCCCATGATTGTAAGCTTCATTTTTTCAGGGTTGACAACTTTGGCTTGGGCCTTTTACTTCGATCGAAGCAGATAAAACGGATGGTCTCTTCATATGTGGGAGAAAATGCAGAGTTTGAACGGCAGTTCTTATCCGGTGAATTAGAAGTAGAGCTGACACCTCAGGTGAGAAGATTTCTCCACACTTCTTTACAGTACTATCTCACTAAGAAGTTTATGTCTTCCCCTAACCATTTCTTTGTACAAGACAGGATACAGTTTCACCAGTCTAAGGAATTTTGCGCAAAGCCACACCTGATGGCTGTTAGGGGATTAGTATTTTATGCCACTGTATAATGGAAAAGGAGGTGGAGTATTTCTAATAAAAATATTTAGGGTGTAGTGTAAAACTTTAAATTTGGTGCAACAATGGATATAGTGTCAGAAACAAGTAACAGGACTTGCTGAAATGCTTGACAACTGTCCTAAAAGTCAGTTTCTATGACTCATAGTGTTAGAAATGCATGAGAGATAGCGATTAACTCTCCTGCTGAGACACATCAGGCACATGAGTACCCTGGCAGTGAAACCAGCTCTATCAGAGTAAGTACCGAGGCCAGGGCCCAGGTCCTCAGGGAACCGATGTTATTACAAAACAAGCAATTACAACAGTCAGGCTGGAATATCTTTATTTCTTTTCTACATCATCTCCTAATTGATGGAATAATTTGTCATGGAAGAAGGTAGACATTTTAGTCTCGTGGGTAAAGCAGGGTCTATAAGTTGTCTGTGTTGGGGTTTTGCTTTGACGCGCTCTGCCTTCATTCTGACCCCAAACCCCCACTCTACTTGAAAATAATATTACCTCAGACTTCAGCAAGTTGCTGATAATGTGTAGCAAAAATTAAAAAAAAAAAAACGGTTACTGACTCTAGTGTGTGTTGGTGTAGACAGAGCATTTATGGGGTATTGTTCTTTCTGAGGCTTCACAGTATTACAGTTACACCTGCCAGCCATTGTCACCATGCTTTTTGTTACACTAAGTTTGATACTTCCTCGATTTTTGGTTTGTTTTGTGAGTAAATAAAGATCGGCTTTTCTAGTATGCTGAGGCTGGTGTAAGCAAATAGAGATGGGCTGGCTTGAACATCAGTGATTTTTTTTCCTCTTAGTTCAAGGTGCCAAGCAGTTTAGTTTCTGATAAAGTCTATTCTTTCTGGCTCAAAAGGGCAGCCTTGCAGCTGTGTCTTCTTCATATGGCAGAAATGGGGGAGAGAGCAGGTGTGCAGGTGAGCTCTCTGAGTTCTCTTCTTGTAAGGATGCTAATCCTGTCAGGGCAGGGTTCCATATTTATGACTTCCTTTGATTCAGTCATCTCCTTGTAGCTGCTGTTTGGATTGAAAGTTGACACAGTTCGGTCCATGACATACTTTTTGTTCAAATTATACATAGAGATAGTTATCTTTTATATTGTGGAACTACTGAAAATTAATCTTTTAATTTCCCTTTGTATATTTTACATTATCCTCTGTTTTGTCAAAGAAGAGGAACTTCCTTAATTTTTCTTTTTTTCCATTAAGCTAAGACAAACTGATGACTGTCTCCTCAGCTTAGCTGCATATAGATAAACAGTGGCTCCGTCAGCTTCTTTCACAGCTGGCCCAAGGGAGAAACGCCAGTGAAGCGTTAGGGATTACAACTCCTGTGGGAGTTAAGGTGGGTGCCTGGTGGTAGGTGCAGAGAAATTCTGCAGAAATACTCCACTTTCAGACTACTGTCCAGCTGGAGAGAGAGAAGGAACAGACTATTTGGGGTGGAAATCCAAAATATTTTATAGTACTGTTTGTCTATATGATTTAGTTTGTCATGTGTAGATTCATGTTTGTCTCAATGATTTAGTCTTTGAATGTTGTTAACTTAAAATTCAACACAAAGTGGACTCCTTGCCCCAGTCCATCAGAGAGAAGAAAGCCCCAGCTTGCTGGAAGATTTCCAGTGAGGCCGTAAGTCTCTCATGTGACACAAGATTCCACTTACTTGAATGACTCAGTGTCTGAGCTCCCACTGTTGGTCTCTTCTTTGAGATAAATATTTAAAAGACCCGGTTAATATAGGTTAGGACAGTACAAATAGACTGTTAATACTCACATGAATTCTCTCTACAGATTAGCCAGTTATGTACTAAGGCATGATCTAGCAAGACCTCACTTGTAAGGTTTCACGTTAGGGACTGTGTCAGGACAGTTCAAGGCTGGAGTTCGTGCTCTAGGGAAAGCTCAAGGGGATAGTCAGTTGGAGGTGAGACAGGCTTATGGAGTTGAAGTTCACTAGAAGAAGGCAGTGTCGTGTGTGGGAAAGAAGATACTTGAAAGAGAAACAGAAATGTCACTTGTAGCTTTGGGTACTGTGAAATAAAATATGAAGTCGTCTTGTCTCTTAAAACCAGTTTCCTCATATGCTATTCCCCTTGCTTACCTTTAGCCAGGTGATTTAATAGATAAAATATTTATGGAAATGGTTTAAAATAAGTTCCAAGATAAATTTGAGCATTACTACATTATTGAACTACTTTTATTAATAATGAAAAGATTTAGGCCACACGTTCATTCAGCACACAGGAAGACACACAATTGGATGATATTTTAAAAATGTTTATAGTTGAAGTGACATAATTTGGATTTCATATTTGAGACCTCAAGGGACCACTGGGTGGTCTGGAAGCTGAAAGCATGGTTAGACAAATAAGCAATTGCATTTTGAAGGTGCATTTAGAATGGAATAATTGTGTCAAGAGGTAGAAAGCTTTTAAAAATTGATATTCTAGCCTGTGGTGTTGGGAAAGTATGCACATCAATCTCTGATGCTAGGTACTTTTTAGAGGTCTAAGTCTCTGGAGTAGGGTTCATGTCTATAGATACTTCTGTGTCTCAGACGGATACATGCTTGGTGAACTTTGATGGTTGTCGGTTGCTCCCCTGCAGGGCACTCTTGCAGAGAGGATTCGCGCAGGTGGGGCTGGAGTTCCTGCATTCTACACCAGCACAGGGTATGGGACCCTGGTGCAAGAAGGAGGAGCACCCATCAAGTACAACAAGGATGGCAGCATTGCCATTGCCAGTAAGCCAAGAGAGGTAAGACACACTGTCATCCAAGTACTGCCAGGATATCTCCTCTGCACAGAACTGGGGTGGACTCACTGGGTAAAACCACCTTGGTAAGAAAAAGCATTCACTTTCTTAAATACGGTGAGACTTGTAGCTAGACTTGAGTATCTTCTAGAAATTAAAATCACGTGGAGAAGCTAGAATAAGTAAGAAGAAGCTATATTTCATATATAGTATATGGTAGAGATTAGTTCTCTGATTTTATGAGAGGTTTTAACAAATTCAGGAACATTTACGATTGCTGATTATGTGTGTGCAAAAAGTAGGGAAGTTGTTTGATTCAGATGGAATTAAACTTCCATGCTCAGCCTCCTCCTCCTCATGCAACTGAAGAAGAAAGACAAAGGAAAATGTAAGTTTGACATCTTGAAAAGCAGGTTATACTTATAATTATATAATGAAATAGAGGGTTTGTATTATCTACTTTACATGTTTTGTATCTTGAACAAACACAAGTTTTTCATTGACTGGCCAAATTTATTTAAAATGCTGAGTGGAATGGGGCACTTTGAAGCTGTTTCTATTTTAGTTAAGAGATCAGTTGTAGAGGCGTGGTTACTCCATTTATTATCTCTTCTGAGAAATTTTAAAAGGTGTTTTTCTTTGCCATATTGGAAATTGAGTCCAGGAGTACTTCTACCCCTGAGCTGCACCTCTAGCTCCATTCTTTTGCCTATTCATTCATTTATCAATTGCGATACACAATGAATATTCTCACTGTGGGGTATTGGTACTTCCTCTTCTTGTCCCACCTTCTCATCATTCCCCGTCTCCTGCACCTTGACTCACATATTACATAAGAGGAGACCTCTAGATGTAAATATATGAGCTACCCAGATTTGAGATACTTTTAAAATTATACAGGCCAGTATTTCATTACTATATTTTTAGTGCTTTTCTATTTTCCCTGTCCAGATGGCTGAAACAGTTAACTATTGATGTTGGGGGGGGGGAGCGCAGGTTGCAGAAATACTGACCTTACACCATTGAGAAAGTGAAGACAGTAACTGAAGGGATTTCCTAGACTGTAACTTTCGTGCCTCTAGGGAGGCGGGCTCTGCCATCTCTTTCTGGGGGAGGTACGGGATTACTGGAAGTGCCCCTGCCTGGTGTCATCTCCAGCTGTGTCCTCCATCTGTAGCTTTACCTTTGTGCTGAAAGTGACCTATACTGATTCAAACTTTTATGAACATATTTTTCATATTCAGTCTTCCACTTTCTTTTAATACCTAATGAGATTTTTAAAATTTTTAGATAAAGGAGCCTAATTATGAAAATGAATCTTAGAAATGTATGATAAAAGTACCCATAAAAATCAGGTTAACACTTTGTATATGTGCTGCCGAAGCGAGCACCAGGTTAACACTTTGATAGCTTATTAGGAACTACAGTATTGGCTCTCCCTGGGAAAATATGATACACTGGAATCTTTTCTGGGCTTGTTTATGCCTGGATCCAGGAGCAGGAATCCAGTTGGTTTGTAATTTTGTCTGAATCCCTCAGGAATATGACAAATTATTCCTTGAAACAATCCTTCTTAGCCTTTTTTTTTTTTTTTTTTTTTTGAGACAGGGTCTCCCTTTGTATTTTAGGCTGGTCCTGAGCTCACTATGTAGCCCAGGCAAGCCTTGAACTCAGCAATTTCCTGCCTCTGCCTCCCTCCCGAGTGCTGGGATTACAAGCGTGAGCCACCATGCCTGGCTCTTCTTAGCTTTTTTATCTTCATTGCTTATGGTTGGAAAAGCAAGTGAGTAAATTCCTTCTTTCATTGGTATGTATTATGATCCCTCACTTTACCAGGCTGTAATCTAAGCATTCTGGAAAAAATGCATGGTCTCTAGACCCACTGCCGGCTAGTGGAGGAACTGACTGATTGAACAAATGCATAACGTATGCTGTGAGCGTGGTAAAGAAAAGGTGAGGAAGTCAAAGGCAAAGCGCGTGACCGATGGCCATGTGGATGGCGTTCCAGGGGGTAGTCAGGCTGTATTATTTCTCCTGGCTGAGAGACATGAAGCAGGGTAGGTTTGTTTTGGCTCTTGGTTCAGTCCATGTTTGGCTTCACAGCAGAAAGAACAGGGCCAGAGGGCATGCTGAAGGAAAAGGTGTTCAACCCGTACCGCCCAAGCAGACTAGGGCGGAGCTAGGAACAAGTATGCACCCTTCAAGGTCATGCCTGCAGCGACTCCTTTTCTCCCAGCCCTGCCTTCCAACAGAAAGTTAAGTACAGAGCACCCATGATTCAGTCAGCTTCCAAGCACATGAGATATTTGGGGACACCGTAGGTCTAAGTCATAACATTCACTCCTGACTCCCAAGACACATGTCCAGCTCACTATGGAAAATGCACTTAGGCCATCTTTAAGACTCGCCGAACTCTTAACAGCTCCAGCATTGCTTAAAAGTCCAAGACTGAAGGAAATCTCTTAGCTTAAGCTTTGGTTAAAATCAAAAAGTTACAAACACTTCCAACGTCCAATGGCACAGGGTAAACATTCCCATTTTCCAAAGAGAGAAATGGGATAGAAAGGAATCAGACCAAGGAAAGAAAGAATTCTAGCAGGGCAAATATTAAATCCTACAGTTCTATGTCCAGTGTCCAGGGTAATTTGTGGTGCAATACAAACGTTTGCATGGGAAGCCTTGGACCTCTGGCATTGCTGGTTGCAGTTCACATGGCCTTTCTCTTGGAGGGGTTTCTCTTCCTGCTCTCAGCTCTGCTCAGTACATGTTCCTTGTTCCTGGCGACTCCAGCTTTGGGTCTCTGCCGCACCTTTGGCTTTGCTCTCACATCTTCCCACACTACCTACCCTACCAGAAGCTCCCTTCCTGCCCTCCCAAGTCTTCCTTTGCACTCTAGGTGGAAGCTTTCTATATCCCTATAACTCTTGCATTTTACATGTGCCAAAACCAGCACCATGTGGATAATGCCGTTTTTTGATAGTTTGCTTGTAGGATATAAAAGAACCAAGCATTGAGATAGGCAGGGCACGGAATAATTTAAAGAGCTCTGTGGTACATTTGAGATATCTGGGAGACCTAAGAGAAAGTTCATGGGGAGCTCCAACTAAGTGACAGTTTGGAACTGGAATGGGAATTTGGGAGGCACTGGCATATGTCATTTAAAACCTTACAACTTTGAGTGACTTGCCTCCGTGAAGATGGAGCACATTTCTTTGCTGGATAGAATGGGAAGAGAAGGAAGAACAGTGGAGAAATATGGGAAGGAATGACTAGTCACAAAGAGAAAGCCAAGAGGAATCTGATGATTTGAAAGATAAAGAAAAGAGGGGTGATCAACTAGCCTAAGGAGTGTGAAGAGGGCAGGCTGTACAAGAACTAGAATTGACTGGTGAATCTGCAGAAGTGGAGGTCACTGGTAACCTAAAGAGTGTTTTTCCTAGAATAGAGGGGATAAAAATCTGATTGGAATAGAGTAAAGAAAGAACCTAAAGTTGAAGTAAAAACTGAAGTACGCAGCTCTTTCAAGGGAATACAACAGTTAGTTCAAAAAAAGTAGTTCGTTCCCGGAGATTTAGCTCAGTGGTTCTGGTGCTTGCCTAGCAAGCACAAGGTTTTACAAATTCAATTTGGGTAACGACATATGACATATAACAACACGGGTTGTGGTGACTCATGGCCACCAGCAATCAGTACCTCATGTGACAATGCTGGGCGTGGTGGTTCATGCCTGTAATCCCAGCACTCGGGAAGCAGAGGCAGGAGGATTGCTGAGTTCAAAGTTTACCTGGGCTACATAGGCTACATAATGAGTTCAGAGCCAGCCTGAACTACAAAGCCAGACCCTGTCTCAAAAAAAAAACAAAACAAAAAACAAAAAACCCGTCACCACCAACAAAAAACCTAGTTCTTTCCCTCTTAAATTTTAGAATCACTAATATTCAGGGAGAGCTAGTGTATAGACCCTGGAAATTATATAATTGTAGCATGAAAGAAAAACTAATTGTTTGATTTTGCCATATATTAGCAAGTATATACTTCAGTTTTCTAAGTATGTGTACAAAACCTTTCATTATCATTGGTGCTTGACAATGAGGGCATTTGAAGTATGTGAATCATTTTAAAGTAACTCATTATATATTGATAGGCAGTTTATGATGTCAAATTAATGAGATCTGTATTTATCATACACCATGTTCATTCATATTTATAATAGGAAACTGGGATACTATCTTTTTTTTTGAGACAGGGTCTTGCTTTGTAGTTCAGGCTGGCCCTGAGCTCACTGTGTAATCCAGGCAAGCCTCAAACTCAGCAATCCTCCTGTCTTTGCCTCCTGAGTGCTGGGATTACAGGCATGAGCCACCACACCGGCACTGTGGTATGTGATATTGATTGCTGGTGGGCATGAGTCATCACGCCCAGCATTGTTGTATGTGATTACCAGGATCAAAAGAACTCAGGACCTTGCACTTGTGAGGCAGGCGCCGGACCCACTGAGCTAAATCTCTGGCTCTGGGATACTATCTTTAAATAAACTTTTCCTTAAGAAAGAATTTCTGTTTTACACCATATTGTAAAAAATAAATAAGTACCCAAACTTTGTGCTGAAGCACAAAATGCACTCAGTGTGATATGCCACTAGAGGGCACAGCAGGCACGAGATTGAAGTTCTGCCTTCACATGGCTCTGTTCCTGGTGAGGATGGAAAGCCAGTTGCTCTTCTTCCCACTCTCCTTTGTTTTAATTCACAGAGACAAACCCCCAAAAGAAAAAGGCAGAGTTTTGCTTTATTTCCTCATCCTTTAATTTTCATAATAGAATGAAAATGCAATAAACATAAAAGTCAATAGTATTTCATTAAATCAGCTATCACAGAAGAGATACAATAAAATGAAATGTAGCATTCATATTAGCAAAAGAAACTATGAAGTATCTGTAAATAAGTCTAGGAATAACAATAAGTCTAAGAAAATCTGTAGAGCTTTTATGGCGAGAATGATAAAATCATCAAAGGAGGTAACTGAAGTTCAGTAAGAAGAAGGCAAATATTATGCTCATTGGTGGGAAGATGTGACCCATCAGATCTCTCAGAACCAATTTGCTGGTACTATAGATGCCAACTGAAATCCTAGTGAGTGATATAGATCATAGATTGTAGACAAAATGGGAATGAATTTTTATGACTTTTATGTGAAAAAAAACAGTATATAGGTATTTCATATAAATTATAGTTTTTTTTTCTGGGGTGGAGAAAAAGAGGGACTATTTTTTATGTTACATATGTTGTCCACACACACAAAGAGAAAAATATTAACATAGTCTATCCTCACATCTGGATAATTTAGTTCCTCAAATACATCACACTTTTTCCCGTCAAACATTCTGTCCCTGAACTGTCCCTAACACTGTCCTTTCACAGTCTTTGTTGCCTAATGCTACTCAAGAATCTTCTGCTGAGTCTCCTCTTCCTTGATAAATATTTCCTTTTATCTTGTATCCTTACTATTTGCCTCTGTCCCACCACATATTACAATCAAACTATACCGTGCAAAAGCCTGTCGATGCTCTCTTTGTCTTCTGCAGGTGAGGGAGTTTAATGGCCAGCAGTTTATTCTGGAAGAAGCGATTACAGGAGATTTTGCTTTGGTGAAAGCCTGGAAAGCAGACCAAGCAGGAAATGTGATTTTCAGGTATTGCAGTGGTTTTTAAAAAGCATTAATGTATTAATGTAATAACAGCAAAGTCTATATTTCCTAAGTTATGTTTGTGAAAAGGGTATTGTGATGAATTTAATGTTTATATACCCACTGAAAAGTACTTACCACCACGTGCATGTTGTATGTGTACATATGTAAGTATATGCGGGGCTATTGCATAATGTCTTTGCCTAGTCTATGCTGATTGGTTGATATCCATGTTCTACTATTTTTTTAAATATTTGGATCTGCATACCTCATGGATCTACATAATCACATGCAATTATTTTTGCTGTAGGTATTTCCCTGTGTCAATGTCAGTTACTTTCCTAGAAAGAGGACAGTAATCCATGCTGTTGATTTTGATATTATTCTTCATATACAATGTCTTAAAATGTCAAATTTACTTTGATATTCTGAAAAGACAATGCTAATAAGAATTTAGGTCTTTTTTTTCTAGTTCTATAGATACCCTTATGAAAGTTCTGAAAAGTTGCCTATCCTTAATAATGTTGAAATTTCATTATCTGGATAGCCACAGGCTTAACAGATTTTTAACATCTCTTGATTATCCTAAGTATACTAAATTTTCAATATTTAGGGTCTTAAATTTATAGATTATATAATATATAATTGAGTTTTGAAAATTTTGTAGTCTTTGACTGTATACATAGGAGTTTTTCAAAATGTGTTACCTTACAAAAACAAAAAAAAAACGGTGTACATGTCAGAAATCCTAGCATTTGGGAGGCTGAGTCAGGATGATCACTGTGAATCTGGGCCAACCTAGATTACATAATGATTTTAGCAAGACCTTGTCTCAAAAAACTTCTCATAAAAAATTAAAAAAAAGATGCATGTACCAGTTAGGTTACAAAAGTCACTTTTTTTCATGTGATATTGGTATTTGACATTTCTAACCAATAGTATTTTATCTTTAGAAAATGCAGTTTTGTTGTAATCACTGTTAAATTCTCAGTGGTGGTAACCTGTGTCGTTTTGGTTTACATCTGAAGAACTTATATGATACTAACATTCTAATTTCTTGATTTCAGCCATTTTTTTTTTTCTTTTTGAGACAGGGTCTCGCTTTGTAGTTCAGGGTAGCTCTGAGCTCACTGTGTAGCCCAGGCAAGCCTCAAACTCAGCAATCCTCCTGCTGCTGCCTCCCGAGTGCTGGGATTACAGGCGTGAGCCACCATGCCCGGGATTGTGGTATGTGGTATTGATTGCTGGTGGGCGTGTCTCCACGCCCAGCATTGTATGTGTTTACCGGGGATCGAACTCAGGACCTTGCGCTTGTGAGGCAGGTGTTGGAACCACTGAGCTAACCCTCCGGCCCAATTTCAGCCAATTTTTAAAAGCATAACTACTTTTGACTGTTATAGGAAACATTATGTCATATAGATATTCATATGTCATATCTATTTTATTCGACATGTTGGTATAATGTTCGCCATTAGGTTACTTTTTAGAGAGGATTAAATTGTATAATAGCAAATGGAAATGAATGATTTAAATTAAGAAGTTTAAATTATTTCAATAAATGAAGCGCTGTGCTTTCCTGCCTGGCCCTGGTATTGAAGGATTGCACAACGGCTGGTCTAAGCTCTGACTTTATGCTGGGGTTATTGACCTTTGGTGTATAATAAACATTCTCATCATACCAGGTCAAATGAACCACTGTTAAGATACTGACTCATTCACACTGAAGGGACGCACCGGTACAGAGGTCTGTCTGGGCTACTATTAAAGTAGGAGTGACCTGAACTTCTTCAGTCACTACTCTTGAAACTTTGGTGCCTGTACATCAGGTGAAAGCCAGCCCAGCAACTGGTAAAAATTCACAGGATCCCTTTCTCAGGACACTCCTGTCCTCACCTTTGAATTGAGCAGAAAAAACAGTGGTAGCTTCAAAGAGCTAGTTAAACATGGCTATGGTTGATTTCCCTCTGTGTAAGAAATTCTTCAATGGACACATATTCCTAGAAACAAAAATACATTTTAATTTTTTTAATGTTGGGATAGTGTCTTAATGAAATGAAGATTTAGAAATGAAGAACCATCAGCAAAATTGGCATAATACCTTCTTGAGAGTTTTACACATCAGGGTCTGATGTGGGTGTTGTAATTTGAAAATTTAATCAGAAAGTGGTTCTCCAGAGTGATCTTTATAGGTGACTCACAAATTACCAGTGAAGGTCCCATTTACTTTCAGCAATAGGCTGTTTTTTAATAGAGAATATAATTACTATACTTTGCCATATAAAGCACTAGCTACTTTTCCTTTTATAACATTTTAATGACAGGAGATTGTTTAGTGAAATCTTTAATGTAGAAAGAATGTCTTTATTAAAAGATTGAGGGAAACATTGCAAATAAATTTTTATTCCACTTTTTGTGCCTAAGTTTTATGTTCAGTGTGAAGAATAGTACCTTTGTCATTTAGCCCAGTTAGGAAAACTATGAATTGAAGGAAGTGACTGTAATATTTTTAAATTTATAAAGTAGCTATAAAAGTATGATATACTCTTCTTAAAAGTATTCATAACTTATTAATAGAAATTCTTTTAACCTGTAACATTTTAAAGCAAGAAAGGTGCTTATTTTTGTTTCTTCTTCTTTTCTTCTCCTCCTCTTCCTCTTTCTTCTTCATTTTCCTCATATCTGATAGAAAAAGTGCCAGGAATTTCAATTTGCCAATGTGCAAAGCTGCAGAAACCACAGTGGTAGAGGTAAGAGAAGTTATTTCTAAAATCTGCTGTTAATTTTTTTTTACATTGATTAATTCAAGAAAAGGAAAGCAACCTTTTCATTTTCTGGAGGACAAACAATGCTAGCTTTTTTATTTTGAATAAGAGAGGTCCTATTTAAATGTATAATATAAATACATTAAAACATTTCTGTAATAGCAGCTTTCTGGTCAATAGGACCTTCACTAGGACACTCTCTCTGGAAATCTAAGCATGGGGCAACTTATAAAAATTCTCTGGTTTTAGAATAAAATTATTACAAACTCCAAGATAAATTTATCTAAGGTCATGCATGACTTGGTAGGGATACAGTCTAAGAAATGTTTCTGAATAATTTCATCATTGTGCACACATTGTAAAGTGTATTTACATTAACTATGGTGGCAGTGATGTTACTAGGCCATTTAGTCTTATGGGACCATTGTCATCATAAACGTGGTGGGCCACTTATTGAAATAGCATTGTGTAGTATATGGCTATATACAGAATTCCAGGAAAATAGTAAATTATATCAGAAGTTCATTATCTTGCCAAGGATGATGCTGTGAGTTCTTTAAGGGAGGAGGTCGGTACAGGCAATGATTTTGATGTGGCTCCATCTGGAGCAGTTGAATGTAGGCATTGGCTCCTTTAGGGATTCCAGGTTTTGAGAGAGGGTTGAACAATGGTAGAACATTCACATTGCTAAGGCTGGGATAGTAATGAGGGGAGAGAAAAAAAAATAATGATGGTTAAAAAAAAAAAGGAAACAAAGCTTGTGCTTATAGGGGTGGGAGCGTTGTAGGGAGGGAAGGGGAAGGGGAAAAATGAGAATTAAGTCATGTCATATACTGGTACAAGTTCTCAATGCTGAGCATAATCATGATGTGTGTGTATATAATGTACCAATAAAGATCAAATTGAGAAAAAGAATTGGGTGGTTAAACCAAAAGCTCAGCATTTGGAATATTTCATGTATTTGATTCCCAAAGGAGATTTCAGATGATTCTCAACTTGCAGTGTTGAGAATAACTTTGGAACCCAACATCCTCGGAGTTAGAGATAGCTTTCCCTTGCGAAGACTTTATAGGAGCCAGCTTTCAGAACTGGAGGGCATCTATACTCCTGATCTTTCACATGAGGGCGGTGTTGTATGTGACATCTTTTCATTTATATGGCCAAGATGGTGTTTCAGGAACATAGTTTAGGATATTTTGAAACAGTCAAATGTTATAGTTCTGTTCTTGAAGAATGAAATGCGTTTTTACACTGCTGAGGAATGTATTTTATTTTACAATGGCTTTGGAATGTTTTCAGTATTAAAAATGAATAATGTTGTTTATCCTCTATGTATAATCTGTTCCATACTTATTGAAAGGTTTGGATGACTCTACCATAGCACATATCTATAGCATTCCTAAAGAATGGCCTATCACATAACTTTTAATAAGTAATAGCTTAACTCTCTAGAGATCTTTAGTACTTCTGTAAGTCTACCAGAAATTTATATTTCTTCCCTGAGTACAGAGAGGCATGAACTTCTGTGTGAAGTTCTATTTAACTGCTTTCCTATCATAATCTGGCCCTTCTAAGCTTTTTTCTTTTTCTTCTCATTCTCCTCTCTTCTCCTCTCCTCTCCTCTCCTCTCCTCTC
>PVIC010022860.1:0-27338 GCA_004025085.1 Thryonomys swinderianus
CATGGTGGCTCACGCCTGTAATCCCAGCACTCGGGAAGCAGAGACAGGAGGATTGCTGAGTTTGAGGCTTGCCTGGGCTACATAGTGAGCTCAGAGCCCGCCTGAACTACAAAGCGAGACCCTGTCTCAAAAAAAAAAAAATGTATGTTCAATTTATTTCATTGAAAAGTATAGTATGAAGTTGCATCCATTTACCTAGAAATGTCTCAGGTATACCCTATATGGGAGAGAACTAGTCCATTGTATATAAAAACCACATCTTCTTTATCCATGTATCCATTGATGGGAATTTGGGTTGTTTACAAGATATAGTTATTACAAGTTGTGCTAGTATAAACGTGGGTATAAATATATCACTGTGGTATGATACTTTTAATTCTTTCAGAACGATATGAAGAAGAGGAATAGCTGGGTTTTGATTCTCTAATCCTAATGTGATCAAATGACTAGTGATGTTAAACATTTTCTCATATTTTTATTCACTGTTTATATTTTACCATCTGAGAAGTATCTTATATATTCCACATATTAGTCCATTGTCTGAGGAACAGCTGGAAAAAAAATTGTCTCATCCTGTTGGTTTCTTTACTCTCTTGGTGGTTTCTCTTGTCCAAGTCTTTTAGTATGATGAGATCTTAGTTGGTTCTTCATAGCATTTCCTGTTGGTGCTTTGAAAGATTAAATGAAATACGCAAATCCTCAGCCAATCTTATCAACAGAGAAGAGAAGAGACTGACATTCATGCTGCTAGGAATGAGAAAAGTGAAATCACAACAATTCCTGTGGAAATCTTGAGTGACCAATTCCCACTTCTAGAAACTGTACTCTAATAAGATGAAACATTCAGAAGAAATGGCCAGATTTCTAGATATGTATGAATTATCAAAGCTGAATCAGATAGCCAGAGCAATTAGACAAGAGAAAGAATTAAAAGAAATAAAGATAGGAAATTAAGAAGTTAAATTATTATTTTCAGATGACATGATCCTTTGTATAGAAGAACCTAAAAATTTCACCAAATGATTTCTCGATTTAATAAGCAAATTCAGTAGCATAGCTAGATATAAAGTCAACATACAAAAATAAATAGCATTCCTATACATGAATAAAAGACTCACTGATAGATATATTAGAAAACAACTTTCACAATAACATCAAGAAAAATGAAACACTTGGCGCCAGAGGTTTAGCTCAGTGATGCTACTGCTTGCCTTACAAGCACAAGGTCATGAGTTTGATTCCTGGTATTACAACAAAACAAAACAAAAAACAAAACACCCTTAGAATTCAATCTAACAAAGCAAGTTAAAGACCTTTATATTGAGAACAATAGTATTTTGAAAAAAGAGATCAAAGAGGATATCAAACAATGGAAAGGGATACCTTGCTTTTTGGTAGAAAGAACTAATATAATGGAAATGGCCAACTTCCAAAACTGTTATAAAGATTTAATGCAATCCTGAATCAAAATACCAATAGTATACCTCGCAGAACTGAAGAAATTAGTCCTACAATTTCTTTGGAACCAAGCAACCTACAATAGCAAAAGCAATTTTGGGCAACAAAGGCAAGGCAAGGGACACGAAAATCTCTGACTTGAAAATATACTATAAAGTTAATTGGATAAAGACAGCCCGGTAAGGCCAGAGATTTAGCTCAATGGTTCTGGAGCCTTCCTAACAAGCACAAGGTCCCTGGTAATCACATACAACAATAATGGGTGTGGTAACTCGAGCACCAGCAATCTGTACCACACACCACAATGCCAGGTGTGGTTGCTCACGTTTGTAATCCCAGCCCTTGGGAGGCACAGGCAGGAGGATTGCTGAGTTGGATGGTTGCCTAGGCTACATAGTGAGCTCAGGGCCAGTCTGAACTACAAAGAGAGACCCTATCTCAAAAACAAAACAAAAACAAAAACAAAAAAAACAAGCAGACAAACAACAACAAAAATAAACCCCACCATGGTACAGGCAAAACAAAACATACTGGAAGATCAATATTACAAAATTGAAAATGCAGAAATTCCAAATATATTCAGCCAGCTTATCTTTGATAAAGAGGCCAAACATCTTCAATGGAAGAAAGACTCTAATGAATGATGCTAGGAAAACTGTCTTTCCACATGCCAAAGATTAAACCTAGACCCATATCTCTCACTATATACTAAAAAAGTGAAATGGGTCAAAGGTCTAAATATTTTTTTTTGAGAGAGGGTCTCGCTTTGTAGTTTGGGCTGGCTCTGAGCTCACTATGTAGCCTAGGCAAGCTTCAAACTCAGGAATCCTCCTGTCTCTGCCTCCCGAGTGCTGGGATTACAAGCGTGAGCCACCACGCCCGGCAGGTCTAAATATTTTTAATAGAATTCTTTATTGATACATTTTATTAAGATCTAAATATTAAAACAGAAACACTAAATCTCTTGAAAATAGAATAGGTAAAAGTCTTGACATAGATGTAGGGAGAGACTTCACAATAAATCAACGAGTGGGGGGGTGATATAAGTAAGGGAATGAGAAAAGAAAGGCAAGAGAGAGATTTTCACTTTTGCTTTTTTATGTCTATAGGTTTGTTTTTTAATAAAAGTGCACATTACTACTAGTAAAATGTAATTATGACAGTAAATGTAATTATGACTAGTAAAAATGTAATTATATTCACTTTAATAAACTTTACACTGTTAAGCTGAAATTGGTATATAGAAACTTCCCTCGAATATCTCTTATCTAAGCCAGTCAGTCAGACAATTAAACTGTAGCCTGATGTATATATTGATATGTAATTAAGAGGAAATTTTCTTTAAAACATAATTGGGTACATACTTATTTTAATGATAATTTTCACTAATTCTTTATGAGCTGAAATCATAGTTGTCCTAATACTCCTTAGCTCTGGGGTTTGATTGCATGATTAAAGGAGTTATTAGCTATATTCATGGAACTAAACAGTTAGCAAATTTGTATTGAATATAGTCATTCAAAATAAATTCTAAATTTGATTACCTGAGAAATACCACAGTAGTTTTCACTTTGACTAAGGTTGTAAAGAATATGTGAAACTGGATTTGGAGAACTTTCTCAAGTACTCAGTTAAGAATGCAACTATGCTTTTATTAATTGCTTTGTTTGTAAATCTTTTCCTACTATTCAATAACAAAATTAAGAGACTCACAATTCTATCTCTAAAAATGGAAAAACAAATATGTCTTCGGTTTACTGAGATGTACTCAGAGATTAGGATAGAAGAAAAACCAAGAATCCAGAAAGTTTTATTTTCAATTTTTTTTTTTACCTGACCCAAATCTTAAGACATATCTTTCATGAGAAAAGGAAAAAATTTCTTACCCAGAGTATGCCATTTCATTCCATAATTTGTTTAATGATGAACTGGGAATAAACACAGTATTAAATAAAAAACACAACTGCTGAGGCATATGATTAGACTTTGATTACCTTTGGGCCAGGAAGACCTGGGAGACCAATGCCTGAAACACCAGGATCACCTTTATCTCCTTTTTGTCCAGGTAATCCTGGGGAGCCAGGCTGTCCGGGAACTCCAGGAGGTCCAGGGAGGCCTTCCACACCCTGAGGACCTGTTGACATATTTTACAAAATATTCTTAGGCTTGGAATGTAGCTTAGTGATAGAGTATTTGTCTAGTATCTTACTGTGTGCACAACCCTGGGTTTGATTCCTGGCACTGATGAAAAGTAAGAAAAATTCAAAGTATTCTAAGCTAGGCCTGGTGGTACATACCTCTAATACTAGCACTCTTGGAAGGCTGAGCTAGGAGGATCACAAGTTTGAGCCCAGCCTGGGCAACTTAGCTATATAATGATACCCTGACTCAAAAATCAAAAATAAAGGGATGGGGCTACACTGTGGAAAGGCCATAGGTTCAATGCTCTCTCTCTCTCTCTCTCTCTCTCTCTCTCTCTCTCTCTCTCTCTCTCTCTCTCTCTCACACACACACACACACACACACACATCTTGTTACATATCTAAGACATATATGAACAAGCAAAAAGTTCTGATTTTACAACTCACAAGTCAGACAAACTGTGTGCTAAGTTTTACAACTGTGAATATATAAAAGCTAACTTTAAGGATATTTAAGCATGAAGGAGATCGCTGGAGAAGAGATATGTCTAAATTCTAACTTTTAAAGTTTCTAAATCTCTATTCATTAGTATCTACTTCAAACATCTTTGTAACAAAGAGTTCTACCACTGATTACCTTAGATATTATCTCAGTCTGATTCTGTCAACACTTGTCTGTCTGTCTTTCTTGGAAGTGCTGGGGTTCAAACTCAGGGCCTCACATAAGCTAGGCAAGTGCTTTACCACTGATTTACATTTCTGGGCTTTATACTAGACTCAATTCTAATAAAAATTCCCTTAATGGTACTAATATTTAGGCGCTTTTCATCACTCACCTGGAAAACCCATATCACCTAGGTTTCCTTTAAGTCCAGGAGGTCCTATAAGTCCTGGCTGGCCAGGGAGACCAGGGTCACCCTTGGGGCCTAGAAAAATCAAATTGCTACAGTTATGACAAGTAAGCACCAGTACAGAATTGGTTGAATTCAATCTTAACACAGGATTAAAGTGCACAAATGTAACTCAGCATGAAACAAGCAAAGGATACCTAAGAAACTGTAGGAATAGTTCACAGCATGATTATGGTGATACAGGCCACATAATCAACTTTATTCAAATAAGAAAAAAAATTACCAGGATATCTTTTTCCTTACCCTAAAACAATTGAGATCATCTGAAGTTCTACATATTTTTCATATGCTGCTAAATCACTTTATAAAGATTCAGAATAGCATTTTCATGAAGAGCCTGATTATCCGAGACTAGGAAGAAGAAAGGTAATAATCTTTCATTATATAACCCTAATACATTAAGCCAGAGAGCTAAATGGTTGTGTACAGGTACTGGACAGCCATGCATGCCTGGCATGCCACTCTGTGCACATTCTTCTTAAAGTATCTGCGCCTGAGTTCTGTGGTGTCATGTAGGTGTCTTCCAAGAACCATACCTTAAACATTTTCTCTTCCACAATGACTTCTAAACTGGGAAAGAGAATGCCAAGGATATGAGGGAGAAACAATGAGAGAATTTCTCTTTCTCACTCTATCAGAGCACTGTGGTATGGAAAAACAAATAAATGAACTTCAGAGCTTTGAGAAGGATGAGAATAAGCTGTTTTTTATGGGTCAAATGGAAAGAAAATGGTTTAAAAGGAGCAAAAAGAGCTTTATGTGGAATAATTTTAAAAGAACTGTTCATTTTAAGGATGATTAATGGTATAACACATTGCACTAGAAGCCTGTGAGGGTTTCATTCCTAGAAACTTTAAAAAATAGAATTGGCCACTATCTGTTATTACATGGATCAATAACGGACTTGTCTGTAGGAAAAAAAAAAACTGGAAAAGGAAAAATTATGCAGACTTCTACCAGGTAATTGTCTTATGTATGTTGCAGTGTGTATAATAAAACAGTGCATGTGAATCACACTTCTAGGTGTGCTCTACTATCACAAAAAGAAGAAACTGAATGAATAAAGCAAAATACATAAGAAATCATGTCTGTCGAAACTTTGGCTACATGGCAACATTTCTGTCAAAGAGCACTGTCATGTCATGTTTTAGGTGCTACCCAAGCATATTACACAACAAAATTTAAATCATCAAACACAAGAAATACATAATTGCTTTACCAAGGTTCAGAGTCAGGAATCCAAAGTCACAAGTGGTCTATCTTTCCTACCTGGCAGTCCTGGTAATCCTGGTTGTCCACTCAGTCCAGGTTGTCCTGGGTCTCCAGGTAAACCCTGGTAGCCTTTGGGCCCTGAGATTCCAGGAATACCTTGCAAGGATGAGTAAGAAAGATAAGTCAGACTATCGTTAATCCACTAAAAGATCTAGCAAAATAAGCTGCCCCAGTGTTCAACCATATGTGTAACAGAGGAACTGGTGATATTCTAATATACTACAAACCATCAAGCTTGGATTCATACCAAAATCTGCTACTTTTTATTTACCTACCATCAAGAAATACAAAGCACTTAATGAAGTCACTTTCTTCTTTGAGACTCAATGTCACACAATTAAAAATTTCTAGGCTTTCTTTTAAATTCTATGACTTTCTTTACTGGAGCTATGTGGATTTTACTGACGCTATTAAACAGGAAGTATAACTGAAAGAGAAAAGAAGACTTGCAAGGAATGATCCAGGGAAGTTGCTTCATTTTAGCCATAATAGAAATTTAGCCTCTCTTGTGACTGTATTAAATTGTGAACATTTTTTAATTTGAATCTTTATTGGTACATTATATATACACATCATGATTGCACACAATATTGAGAATTTGTACCAGTATATGACATAATTTAATTCTCATTTTTTTCCTATTCCCCTACCCACCCTACAATCCCCTGGCCCCTATATACATAAGCTTTGTTGCCCTTTTTTATTACGATTGTATTTTTTCTTCTCTTTGTTACTTACCCTTACACTCCATTTCCCTTTGAATATTTTCTATTTCACCATATCTACCATATATTCTGGAGCTCATTTAAATCTTCAGTTTCTCATACCAGAGAAAAGATACAATACTTACACATCTGTGACCTATTTATTTCACTTATGAGTCTGTCCTGAAGGTATGTCAATTTGAGCATAAATGACTCAAACTTATCTTTCTTTATAGCAGAGTAATGTTCCACTCTATATAAAAACCACATATGTATACAAAAGAATTAGAAGATTCATATCACAGCAACATATGTGCACCCATGTTCATAGCAGCTCACTTTGTGATAGTTAAATCTTGGAAACAACCCAAATGCCCATTGGAGACTGGATAAAGAAAATGTGGTTTTTCTATAAACTATGAACATTTTAGGGAAAATATGTCATCAATTTTGCTAACTGGGAAATAAAGTATCTGTTTGCATAAACATATACACACATATACATTTGACAATATTAATAGAACATAAAAAAGAGTTACAAATTTACTACAAGCTGCAAATAAGCATAACTAGTAAGATTCATTATTGTTTGAAAGATTATTCTACATTGTTTTGGTTGTAAGTGCTTTTTAAAAACTACTTTGTGTAAATGTTCTATATGCTGATTTATGTTTATGCATAATTTGATGCTTTCTTTTGAACATATGACATTTATATAGAAAAAAAGAATTTTTGAGTTAAAGAATCCTAGATACTTCATGCCTTATTTGCTTCTAATAAAACAACTATTATAACATAGTTGTTCCACAGACACAATTTCAGGTCTTCCTCCAGTGTTGAATGTGGCTACTCACAGCCCAAGACTTTTTATTCTGCCAAAGTAGAACAATTTAAAATTTAAATAATACAGAAACTAACGTGTAATATTAAAATTTGTATTTCAAGATTTAGCTATCACAAACTGAGCTGTTATGAACACTGATTCACATACGTCACTATGATGATTCTTTGAATTCTTTTGTGTATATTCATAGCAGGGCAATAGCAGAGTCAAATAATGGAACATCATTCTGCCTTAAAGAAGGATAAGTTTGAGTCATTTATACTCAAATGGACAGACCTTCAGGACATATTTATAAGTGAAATAAATAGATCACAGATGTGTAAATATCGTATCTGTTGTCTGGTATGAGAAACTCAAGATATCAGTGAGTTCTAGAATGTATGATGGATACTGCGGAACAGAAAATATTCAAAGGGAAATGTGATGGAGGGGTGAGTAATTTGGGGTAAAGAAAAATTGTGATGTGATAAAAAAAAGGGAAACAAAGCTTATATATTAGGGGGTGGGGAGTTGTGGGGGGGCAAGGGAAAGGGAAAAAATGAGAATTAAATTGTGTCATATACTAGTACAAATTCCCAATATTGAATGTGATCATGATGTGTATATACAATGTACCAATAAAGATTAAAATTAAAAAAAAATCCCTGCATTACAACAATGTCACCATCATCCAAGTCTAGTTTCATAGGGGAAAAATATGAAAAAGGGTAGCAAATTTCCCAAACAGTAAAATCTGTTTTCCAACTGATGGGGGCTATATATCCTTTTCTCCCTGTTATATCATGTCTTCCTTTTTGAATGGCTTAAAAATGATTGTGTAAATCTGTTTTTTTTTTTTCCATTTTGAAACAGGGTCTCACTTTGTAGTTCAGGCTGGCTCTGAGCTCACTATGTAGTCCAGGCAAGTCTCAAACTCAGCAGTCCTCCTGCCTCTGCCTCCTGAGTGCTGGGATTACAGGCGTGAGCCACCACGCCCTGCTGTGTAAATCTGTTTTTAAAACCTCACAGCCCAAGATAGGTAAACTACAAAAAAAAAAAAATACTCAAACCAAAGATCATTAGGGTAACAATACAATTCAGGTGAAAATTAACATTCATGACCCAAGTTTGATGTACCTAAGTACTTTTGTTGATACATCCTATATTACAAGTTAATTTCTGTATTATTTAAAAACTAAACTTCAGGAGCTGCGGTACAACTCAGTGGTAGTACACGTGCTTAGCCTCCATATGTTCAATTTTCAGCAAAAGAAAGAGAGAACAAAAAATTTCAGACATACTATAATAAAAAGTATTTACAAGCACATGACTATTCACTAACCTGGTGAGCCAGGGTCTCCCTTTTCTCCTTTTGAGGCCAGGAGATTTGGATCAATTGGTCCAGGAGGGCCTGGAAGGCCAGGTTCTCCTTTACCACCTTTCTCTCCTGCAGGGCCAGGAAGTCCAGGCTGACCCTGTAAGCCATCATCCCCTAGAAAAAACATGTTTGGAAAAGACAAGACACAGCAGATTAGATTTACTGATCCACAATTAATATATGTAAAGATAAAGATAAAGATATATATATATATATATGGTTGGGTTGGTACACTCCCAAAACACATATGTAAATTAAGTTATTATCTATGAATTACTTGAGTGAATACAAATATAAAACTCAAATAACAATCTCTCTTCTTTTTCGAATTCTTTGACTGACCAAAAAACAAATACAAGTTTAATTTTTTTCTATGTGAGGTAAGCATTTATCACATTTCATATTATCCAACTAAGTAGACTACCATATTGAAAATGCCATGTCATATAGAAACAAAATACTGTCTTATTCATTTTAAAGTAACTAAATAAAAATATTCTATATAATATAAAGCAATATTTATTTTTCTCTATTACATCTCAGC
Source organism: Thryonomys swinderianus (assembly GCA_004025085.1). Lineage (NCBI taxonomy): Eukaryota > Metazoa > Chordata > Mammalia > Rodentia > Thryonomyidae > Thryonomys > Thryonomys swinderianus. The sequence goes on from PVIC010022860.1 coordinate 9,232, forward strand.
CAGCAAACACCAAATATTACCCCTTTTTAAATTTGAATCTTTATTGTTACATTATATATACACATCACCATCATGCTCAACATTGAGAATTTGTACCAGTATATGACATGACTTAATTCACATTTTTCCCTTCCCCTACCCACTGTACATCCCCCTGCCCCTATATACATAAGCTTTGTTTCCTTTTTTTACCATCACATTTTTTTCTTTCTCCTCCTTACATACCCCTAAACCCCATTTCCCTTGGAATATTTACTATTTCACAATATCTATCATGCATTCTAGAATTCATTCACATCTTCAGTTTCTCATACTAGAGAAAAGTTATTATACTTACACATCTGTAACCTATTTATTTCACTTATGAATATGTCCAAATATTACCTTTAAGACCAGGAGCACCACTCCTGCCAGGAATTCCTAAAGGTCCTGGTGGGCCTGGAGGTCCCATCATGCCCATTTCACCTTTGGTACCTTTGAAGAATATCAACAAATAACATTTTCCTCTTTTGACATTAGAAAGATAAAATGTACTTTTAAAATGTCAGCTGGTAAGCTATTGCAGAATCTTAGCATTCACTATTGCAAATACTCAGGGATACAGGTACTCATTATGGCAATAAATCTTCAAAGACGGGTCTCAATGAAGAACACTTTCCAATACATGCATCATGGCATAGCCCCCTCCCTGGAATCTAGGCTGACTCTGCTTTAGCCCTGACTACATGGCACTGTATAAATCTCAAGCTAGATCATAAGAAATCTTTCAACTTTTACCTATGGATCCTGGAACACTCACTTTTGGCTTTTGAGATTCTTTCTGTTAGAAGTCAGCTAAACAGTATCATGCTACTATGATGGTGTGAGAAGCCCAAACCATATAAAGAGGTACCATGGGTAATGAGAAGCCATGTGAGCAAAGGCACAACCTAGGGGCACAGAAGTGGCATCTAACAAGTAGAAAGCCTTCAGACCTAAGCACCTTAGTTGGAGTTATGTGTTACAGATAATTAACCCAGTAAAGCCACTTCTTGATTTTTGATGGCAGAATCTTGAGCAAAATAAAAATAATGGTTTAAGGCATGAAACTTTGAGGTTCTTTACTAGATAATAATATTTAACACATTTTTTAAATTGAATTCTTTACTGGTACATTTTCTATACAGCTCACAGTCACACTCAACACTGGGGAATTTGTACCAGTACATGACATGAGTTAATTCTCATTTTTACTCATATCCCTACCCACCCACAAGCTCCCACTCACTATATACATGTCCTTTCTTTTTCTTTTCAAGTCATATTTATTCTTTCCCCTACCACATTCCCTTTGAATATTTCCAATTTCACAAAATCTATCATACATTCTAGAACTCATTTACATCTGCATATTTAACAAAATTCTAACAGAAGACAAAGTGCAGGGCAGACAGTGAATGGAATCTCCTGCAATCAAAGATACTTTAACAATCTTACTTAGCAGTAAATTCAAAAAAGAACACCACGGGTTAATTTAGCAGAGTGATACTAATATTAATTTCTTGGATCAAAAATGAAGGAAATATTAAACAAATTACCTGGGAATCCAGGGGCACCTGCTTTTCCTGGGAGCCCTGGTGATCCTGGAGGTCCCATAGGACCAGGTGCTCCAGGGGTCCCTGGAATGCCCCTCTCACCAGGAGGTCCTGGAACATCAAATCCAGGAGGTCCTGGATCCCCCTTCTCTCCTGGTATTCCATGTAAGCCTAGTTAATACAGCACCAATATTAATAAGTGTTAAGTCATTTAAGGGATGTATCTAATGACATTTCAATTTGATAAAACTCACTTAATAAAAAACCACTGGAAAAATAGTAAATGGGGGAAAAAACTGAAGTTTTCACTCTAAAATCAGGAATAATATAAGAAAGTCCACTATAATGACTTGTTTTCAATACAGTACTGAAACATTACCTGAGAAATCAGGTAAGAGAAAGAAATAAAAGTAAAAGTACAGGAAAAAAAGAAGTTAAACTACCACTGTTTGCAGATGACATCATCTTCTACATAGAATAGTAAAACAATTCCAGCAAAACACACCTACAATTAATAGTCTATTTCAGAAATGTAGCAGGATACAAAATCAACACATACAAACCAACAAGCAGAGGCACCCAAGCTCTACTTGAACATGGCAGAAAGACTCATTAGGTTAGGAACAAACTTACACATGAAAGGATTAAAACAGAAAAACTCAACAAATAGAAGTTATTAGATATCAATTCACTACTATAACATACTGCATTAGGAATACACTAAGGAAACGATCAATTTCCCTGAAGTTGATATAACATATTCTGTAAATGAAATGTATTTGCCAATAAAAACATACAAAATATCACAGAACATTATACTTTAGATTCTTATTTATCTCTAATCTTCACATTGTTTTCAGCAATTACTTTGGAATTTAAGCTCATATGTGTTAGATTAAAATAATTCTATTTTGTACTAGGCCATGTTAAGTAAAGAAAAATAAATAATTATTACTGGATGACTATGAGTAAACAACTTACATATCCATTAGTAGTAGTAGTAATAGATAATATGATATAATTTTTACAGCATAGATATTTCTCACAAATGTTATCAGGAACAGGAATCTTGCAAAGACTCAGGATAAAGAAAGTCCATATAAAGATAAAAGTTCTTCCTAGCACTTGGGACATGGTGGCAGGAGGATCATTGTGAGATTCAGGCCAGTCTGGGCTACACAGTAAGTTCAAGGCAAGCCTAAATTAAGTAAAATTTTCTGCTTAATATCCTTAAACAATAACAGTAACTATATAGCTATTTCTACAGAGGATAGATAGGGATATATAAATACTCTAAATTTACTGGCAATCAAATATAATTGCAACTGGAAAAAGGGAAAAATTTCAAAAACATGTGCGATCATGAGAATTTCACAGATACATATATGCATGCACACATGCACACACAAAATTTTGCTCTGCCCGAAAGTTTTAGATCCCTCAAAAAGGTTAGAGACTGCCGGGCGTGGTGGCTCACGACTGTAATCCCAGCACTTGGGAGGCAGAGACGGGAGGATTGCTGAGTTCGAGGCTTGCCTGGGCTACATAGTGAGCTCAGAGCCAGCCCGAATTACAAAGCGAGACCCTATCTCAAAAAAAAAAAAAAAAGGTTAGAGACTTACAATGAGTTGTCCCTAAAGTTTGAAAATGACAGGAATAATTTCTAGGGTTTTTTTTTTCTATGTCTTGTAGTGAAGAATTGTTTTGGTTTTTAATTTCCTTTAGCTGATTCAGTCACACACTTTTTTCTCAAACTGAGAAAGCATTACAGCACATTTGGGTCAGGTTATGGTATCATCTGTGGACATGGAACAGAATGCTTAACCGATTGCTAAAGTTTAAAGCCTTAATACTCTAGCAAATGGCCAAATGAAAACAGTACGACTCAAACCCCTGTATATTCCTGTATTAATTAGTCAGCCTTGGAATGGAAAGCATTTTGTTTCTAGTCCCTTTAAAATTTTCCTTTTCCTGCATGCAAGTGAGGAATTGATATTCAACAGGACCTTAATTCAAAAATGCATTAAACTGTATAAACTGTGTTGAAAAAGAAAAAAGCAAATATAGAACCTTTAAAAATAATAGAAAACGAGCATCAAAAGAAAAACCAGAAATGTGTAACACATTTTGCCCAGAGACATAATAGTATAGAACATTTTGCATTGTTTTCTACTACAAAATGAAACACAAACATACATAAAAGATTAATAGAAACTGAAACTTAAAAGTCAGCCAAACATTATAACTTAAGTTTGTCAAAATATTAGTAATAGTCTTCCTGATTAACCTATTAGTGAGATATAAAAATAAGAGTAACAGTATTTCCTTCCTTCTTAGGATTTCTTTCATTGAGCTCCACAGTTGCAGGTTTTGGCATGTTCTCCTTCCACTCTTGTTTTAATTTATACACTTTTTAATTTCTTCTGTTATTCATTGATTATTGAATAATATGTTTTTTTGTTTTGAGACAGGGTCTGGCTTTGTAGTTCAGGCTGGCCCTGAGCTCATTATGTAGCCCAGGCAAGCCTCGAACTCAGCAATCCTCCTGCCTCCGCCTCCTGAGTGCTGGGATTACAGGTCTGAGCCACCACGTCTGACATTTGTGGTATATAATACTGATTGCTGGTGGCTATGAGTCACCATGCCTGGTATTGTTGTATGTAGTTACCAGGGATCGAACCAGGGACTTTGCACTTGCTAGGGAGGCACCGGAACCACTGAGTTAAATCTCCATCCCTGAATAATGCATTATTTAATATTCAGGTAGTTGCATAGTTTTTTGTGGTTTCTTTGAATGTCGATTTCGAGTTTTATTCTTCTATGACCAGACTATAAGCAGGGGATTATTTCAATTCTTTTGTCTTTATTTAAAGGTGCTTTGTAGCCTAAGATATAACCTGCTTTGGAAACAATTCTGAGTGCTGCTGAAAAGTATGTATTCCCTTGCTGTCAGATGCAACACCCTGAATATCTGAACATTTTAGTCCATTTGTTCAATGGTGTGGTGGACTCCCAGTATTTCCTGTTGATGTTTTGTCTAGTAGACATGTTTACTTGTGAGAAGTCCATCTGTCCTTTTATGCCCAGTGATATTTGGTTTACTTTGTTTCATATGTCAATACTTACTGGTGAATTGTTCCTTCATATATACAATGTCCATCTTTGTCTCTTTTGAACAGTTTTAGTTTGACTTCTCTTGCATCTGAAAATAAGATAGCTGTTCCTATTTACTTTTGGGCCCCAGTTACATAGGGTACCATTTTCCATTCTCTTGCTTTCAACCTATGAACTTCCTTTTGGATGACATGTGTCTCCTGCAGGTAATATATGGTTTTGCTTAATTACTCTCTCACTTAGATGGGCACTTTCCTGTAGGCTCTCTGGTGCAGTATACTCAACAAGGTACTGTCAAACACAATGGAACAAATGATAAAAAGATCACATGTCATGAGCAAATTTGCTTCATTCCAGGGCTGCAAGGACAATTTAATATACATAAATCAGTAAAAGTAATAAACAAAGTAGGGACAAAGTTACATTGTTAGTGGTAATGTAGAGTAGTGCCACGTAATCAGTATGGAGATTCATCAAAGACTAAAAATAGAGATTCCATTTGATCCTAGGTACCCTAAGAGTTAAGGAATCACACTGAAGTGGTACATGCACATCCATTTTTAGAGCAGCACTTCTCATAATAGTGAAATTTTGGGAACAGCCTACATATCCACTAACAGATGAATGGATAAAAAAATGATATATGTATACAGAATAGAGTACTACTCTGCCACAAACAAGGATACATTTGGTTTCTTTATAGGAAAATGGATGCACCTGGTATCTATAATACTAAGTGAAATATATCATACAGAGAAAGTTAAATATTATATTTTTTTCTTATATGAGAAACCCAGATTAAAGTAATTTAGGAGCAGAATACAAGATGGATGATAAGAAATAGAGAGATACATTTTGTGAATGTAGGAAAGGAACCTGGGATGGCTGGAGATGGGAGGGAGGGAAGGAGAAGGGAACTTAAAAAGGATCAAGATGCAGTATGTGTATGTACCATTTCTCTAATAATAGAACCACTTGTCACATATCACATGCCTATACTAAGTACAAAGGAATTATGCTATTTTTTAAAATGGTTAAGGTAATCTACTGCTTTAGTGATGTAAATAAGATTTAGTCCCACAGTCATCATGGCAAATTTTTAGAAAAGGTGCTTTGTGGTAGTATGTAATACCTATGCACATTTTTAGGTCTATTTCTACTGAACTTTATGAGTTTAATTATATTAAACAATGTGTACTTAACAGGGAGATAAAATATCAATTAAAATGTCCAGTTTTGGGGCCAGAGATTTAGCTCAGTGGCTCTGGAAGCTGCCTTAGCAAGTGCAAAGACCTGAGTTTGATCCTGGTAACCACATACAACAATACTGGACATGGTGTCTCATGCCCACCAGCAATCAGTACCATATACCACACTGCCGGGCATGGTGGCTTTCAACAAAAAAAAAGTGAATAGCAACCAAAGTGATGGATTTAAAAAAAATTAGAAGGTCTTTTTGTTGTCAAAATGTAGGGAAATCTGAAGGAAAGTAAATCTGTCAAGTGTCATTATTGTTATAAAAATCTCAAAACTATATCTCCACAAATCCTTTAGATTCTGCAAGATGTGTCATATACTGGTACAAACCCTTAATGTTGAATGTGATCATAATGTATATAAGATGCACCAATAAAATCAATTTAAAATAAATAAATCCTTTAGATTCTGGATTAGAGTGATGAAATCCTACTATGAAGGGTTTTATTTCAAACAGAGAGATGCCATGATATACATGATATATTTTTTAGTATTATTATTGATGCATATAGAATGTTTTATTGTATTTGATTATTAGTATACTTCAAAACTTCATGTAGCTTATTGTCTGTTACAGTTTCCAATACTGAATCACAGTGTTGGTATTCAATCCAGTAGGTTCCCTGGCAAGACCCTAATAACATCTTTTGATGTATTTCTAACGCTGGGTCACTCAGGCATACATGACCATCTTGTAGCATTTTGACTAATCAAATATTTATTTATATTACTGATGTTTACATCAAATGAATGACTCAAGGTCTTTGTGGTGTGCTTCTCTGTCATATCTCTATCGATCATGTTTTGCTAATTTCTTTGGCTTGCATGATCCAAGTCATTATTTGTAGCCAAGTTATCTAATGACTCATTTTCAAACTCCTCACAAAATTACAGAAGTGGACTTTCAAGAAACATTGTATTGAATTAGTCTAATTCTACAAGAAAAATCAAAAGAAAATATTTAATAAAAAATCTATGTATATATAAAATATAATGTTACATAACATGGGTAAAACCCATTTACACTTTGACACACATGTATATACACCTTGCCACCTGTCTCATCCAGTAGGTGAGCAAAAAAATTGTTTCTGTATTTTCCCAGCATAGCTACTGAGATGTGCAGCTGGCTATCATTATGCTGAAGTACATATTTTCATTAGAAAATTAGAAAACTATGGTATGGGAATCTATGATCCAGCATGAGGAACCAATAAGAATATATGTGCCTAACATTAATATGAAATGTGGTCCACCCATGGTAAAAATGATTTAAGAACATTTGTATATTAAGAATTCACTCAACAGATTTTCACAGTAACTGCTATTAACCTTGTAGTTGTAACCCATACCTTAGATGTTTTTTAAACTTAACTTAACTTATTGGTACATGATGGTGGAGTATATATTTATAGAAGAAAAAGATGAAGTCAAATTCAGCATCATTTCTTTTCTCTCTGTCCATCCTACCTGGACTCTGTGTATGCTAGCAGAAGTTGGGCAGAGACAGAGAGGCTGAGAAAATTAGATGAAATGAATATTTCAGGGTGTTAGCCAAAGTTGAGAAAACATAAATTACATATAGACACATTTAAATTTTGTTCATGTTTGCATTAATGATGAGTGGTCTTCTCATTGTCAGTCAGTTGTTAATTAAAATTCAAACTGCTCCCAGAATTTCATGTACAGTTGAGAACTAAAATAAAATAATAGGGAGCAAGTGTGATTGTTAGAGCTGACTATCAAATCGATTGGCTTGGGTGCCTGCTAAGGAGATTAGTAAACCAGGTTTGGAGGTATCTCTGTGGGTCATAGAAGACCTGGGATACTCTATTTGGTTCTTGGCCTGTTTCTATCTGGCACTGTTGGCCTGCTCTGCTTCCTGGTTGCAGCAAAAGAAGCACCATTGTTCTACCATGCCCTTCTGCCAAAACATTCCTCAAATGACCCATTTGTGCATGGAGTGAATGCCATAAAACTAGAATTTAAACTGGGCATGGAGCCTCATGCCTATAATCCCAGCACTCAGGAGGCAGAACCAGGAGGATTGCTGAGTTCGAGGCTTGCCTGGGCTACATAGTGAGCTCAGGGCTGGCCTGAACTACACAGCAGGACCCTGTCTCAAACAAACTAGAACTCAAACTTTTCCTATTTTAAGTTGTAGGTTCCAATTATTGTGTCTCAGTGACAAGAATGCTTACTAATACAATAACAGAATAGCTAAATTCACTTTATTCCTGTTTATGAAATAGCAGGTCAATCCTATAAAGGCCAAATCTAAAGGTTTGTTTATTCATATTTCTGTGTTATACTTTACTTGGGTAGAATTGTTTTGTTTTGTTATTTAATAGGTGATGAATCAACTACTTTAAAACAACCTGGCTTAAACTATTACTATAATTTTATTATGTTTAAAACAGTAGTGGCATATCAAAGGCCATAAAAATACAATGAGTTGACAGTTGATTTTCAGACTGTGATACAAACAACAATAACCTGTGTTTGACATGTTTTTATTTAGTTGAATAGGATTTTAAACTTTCTTGCATAATTAATAAAATACCTATTAAATTTAAGGTCAGAAAAGATATTTGTATAATGTCAAAATAAATTTATACACATCTTAGTTGAGTATTTAAGTTTTCTGGTATATTTATGTGAATTAATGAATGATTAAATATTCCATATTTGTTTAACTTTATGAGTCACTACAGTATCTTCCAATAACACAATGCTGTTAACAGACTGGCCCATAAGGGCACCTAATCTAAGCACCTGCTTAGATTAACATAGTAAAATTGACATCAAGGAGACATATTGGAAGGCTAGATGCAGCAATGTTTATGAGCCTCAGAAGGTAATAATCAAGGTTTATGGATACTTATAAACAGAGGGCAAACAAAAACCCAAACAGGAAAACAACATGAAGAAGCCCACCAGATGAATTCTAGTATCACCACTCTCAAGAATGTTTAGAAAAAGAAGCAAGGTCCTAGCACTGCTTGCCATCCAGATCTGGCAAACACACCATCTTGGCAAGAGATACAATTCTCTGAAGAAAAAAGCTGGGTGCAGCTGTGGCTCCTAGACTGCTACACATGGTGCCCAGCCTAGCAGCCACTGTCCAACACCCACATTTTCCTAATTCTTTTTCCATTGAGGAGGGATCAGCTCAAGCAGTGGCTGGTATACCCAAGCTCCTAGTCACAAGCTCAGTGAACTGGAGCTCAGACATTTGTAAGTGTTATGAGACAGGTCTCTCCAGTTTTTAATTCAGGGGAAGAGGGCACACTGGCCAAATTCTGACAGCAGTATAAATACAACTTAGAGGACTCCACTTTTTTTTTTTTTTTGTGGGAAGCATCTCAGCATGGTATAACTGGACCAGGCATTTATGCCTGGGGTTTTTGGGAATAACTTCTGAGTCGGGGGTCTGCACTTTATGGTGCTGCCCTGAATACACCAGAGGATCTGCTCTAACAAGGAGCTTACTTTTCATCAGTACTATTTTATTGACTTTTTGAGTTACTGAAAAATGTCTAAAGCTTTCAAGCAAGATTTAAATTAGATGACTGATGTGATTGCTTCAGTATAGCTGATAGTTGGTTCCTCTTCACAATGCAGGGACCAGGACTGATCCTATTATTTGAGTAGGTTAAACAGAAGCATGAACACCAGCATGTAAACAAAGCAAAGGACACATCACAGGGAGACATATACTAAATAAATAGATTTCCACAGTGATGAGAGTTTTCTACCACCATTGATGTTCAAACATTGGCACAAAAATACTACAAACACATGAAAAGAAGACAACAAAATGTATTTTAAAAAATCTTACCTCCCCCAAAGCTGATACACAGCCACTGAAGTGGAGAACATTTCAAGCAAAGAACTCAAAAAGAAAATAGTTAAAATGTTTGAAGAAATCAAAGAAGTAATGAAGCAAATGTGTATGATATTTAATATCCTCAAAGTGGATATACTTAAACAAGTAAATTATTTCATTAATAAAATGTTCAATGAAGTTAAAGAAAGCACAAACAAGGATATGAATTTGTGATTTAATAAAAATTAGAGATTATGCAAAAGAATCAAGTAGAATCTTGGATATGAAATATTCAATATGGGCGACAGGCATGATCAATCTGAGGAGAGACTGTCAGGATCTGAAGAGAGGCTGATGTGGTAAATCAAATACTCAGTGATACCCTAACAACAAAAGTTGGATTTAATAGTTGCTGGGTAACTAAAAAAAGAGAACACCTTAAGAATTATAAGATTTAAAGAAAAGTTAAAAGGTGACATACAAGTTATAAAACAATGTATTTGCTATAGTCATGGCTGGAAATTTTCCAAACCCAGGAAAAGAAATAAACATCTAGGTAAATAAGAAATACAAAACCTCAGATAATCACATCTAGAATAACTGATCCATGAGATTATATTCAAAATCTCAGAAATATCACAGAAATAAAGAATACTAAAAGCTTTTTGAAAAAAAAATTCATGTAACCTGCTCATTAACTAACAGCAGATTTATCAATGCAAACATGAAGAGTGAGGACCATTTGAAGGGGAATTTTTCAACACCAAAGGAAAACATATCCCAGCCCAAATACACTATACTTCAAAACTAATAGAGAATTAAAAACTTTCTATGACAAAGAGAATACAAACTCATAACCACTAAAACAGCATTTCAGAAAATATTCAAAGGAATCCTAGACAGAGACAGCAAGTTACATCACCAAGGCCCATAAGAAAGAATATATCTAATTGGAAGTACAGTTAAACAAAGAAAATATAAAAGATGCTATTTCTTTTTCTTTCCAAATCACACTTATTCTTTCCCCTCATTATGTTCCCCTACAAGAAAAAGAAATAGCATTTATATAAGGGAGGGGGGGTTGTGGGGTGGGTAGGGATATGCATAAAAATGAGAATTAATTTGTGTCATATACTGGTACAAATAACCCAATGTTGAGTGTGATTGTAAGCTGTATATAAAATGTACCAATAAAGAATTGAATTAAAAATATAAAGGAATCAGTAGGGGAAAATAATGCACTGATAGGATTCACTATACACCTTTCAATAATAGCAATGGATGTAAATGATCTTCCCTTCCCAGGGGGACACAGAGAAGCAGACTGGATAAAAGACAAAACCCAACCACTCCATGGAACTGGTTTCAGACAAAGTGAACTTGAAGCCAAAACTGGTCAGAAGCGACAAAGTAGGCCATTCCATACTGGAAGAGTGAACAATTCTATAGGATGAAGTAACAACTGTAAACATTCATGCACCTAATGTTGGTGCTACCAATTTCATAAACTAAAAACTACTTAATATACAAGGACAGATAGACAACACCAAAACCACGTTGGGGACTTCAGTACTCTAAAAAGGTCAACTAGCAGCAAGCAAAACAAAGAAATACAAAGAATGTGTATAGGAAAGAAAGAGGGAAACTATTTGTATACAACAGGATTCTTTACATAAAAGGCCACAAAAACTCTATTAGAAATCTCTTAGAATTAATAAAAATATGCCACAAAGTGGCAGAATATAGGATAAACATGCAAAAAAATCAATAGAACATCTGTAAAACAACAATGAAACCACTGAGAAAGAAATAAGGAAAATAATCCCATTCATGGTTGCTTAAAAAAAAAAGGTAAATATACAGATTTTTTTGCTTTTTAGAGACAGGTTCTCGCTTTGTAGTTCAGGCTGGCCCTGAGCTCACTATGGTGCCCAGGCAAGCCGCCGTGAACTCGGCAATCCTCCTGTCTCTGCCTCCCGAGTGCTGGGATTACAGGCGTGAGCCACCACGTCCAGCATTGTGGTATGCGGTGTTGATTGTTGGTGGGCGTGTCTCCATGCCCAGCATTATATGTGGTTACCGGGGATCGAACTCAGGTCCTTGTGCTTGCGAGGCAGGCGCCGGAACCACTGAGCTAACCCTCTGGCCCAATATACAGATTTTAAAAACCAAGGAAACAAAACTCCTGAAATAAAAACTATAATACTCTGAAAAAAGAGGTTGAAAAGGACATTAGAAAATAGTAAGTTGTCTCTTAGTCTCTGGAAAGATAGAACCAAGATAATCAAAATGGCTAGGTTACCAAAAATGATAAATATATTTAATACAATCTGAATCAAACTACACTCACAGTTCTTCATAGAACTAGAAGAAACAAATCTAGTTTTCCCATGAAACCAGAAGAGAAAGAGCATAACCAAAGCAATCCTGAGGAACAAGAGACAAGCAGGATGCCTTACAACATCTGACTTCAAATTATCCTACAGAACTAGCATAATAAAATGAGCATGGTACTGGCACAAACATAGCTACACAAACCAGTGCAACAGAATTAAGAATGCTGGTGCACATCGTTTTGGGAAAGGACTGAACAAAGGGAGAAAGCCAACCCTTCAATGACAGCCTGACAAATTACTCAGGCTCACAGTCATATACTGTCCTCCCCACTAGGCACAGGGAAGTGAGACATTTCAGATGAGTGTGTATATGGGAGTGCTCAAAGAAATGAAAACAGAACAGGGTAAAATTTAATTGCCACACACCCATGCATCTGCCTCAAGGGCTAGTGGGCACCAAGACGCCAGGCAGAGAGAAGGCTTAGCCTCCACAGATAGTACCACTACTACCACTACTGCTAATAACACCAATAAGCCACCTATTTCTTCCACATACAACAGGGCTGCTGTGCATGGAACATCCAGTGCCCTAACTAAGACTGCTGGTGGGCATCCTGCAAAACCTAGCTGAGAACAGCAGAAGGAGGAGAAAATTGGTTCTACAGCAGTTATGCAGACTAAAATCAGAGCTCTGGCAGAGCCAGAAGGAAAGAGAGCACTCTTGTGCACTTTCTGTTCATGGGAATGAAACAGACAGAGACCTGTGATCAGAGAGGCCCAGGTCAGTACTGGGGCCAGTGGCTTTTTGGCCACATAACAGGCAAGGACAACCTGTGGAGAAAAGACATGAAGTTCACAATATTTATAGTCCAGATCACTGAAGGTAATTAGATCCACAGAGGTCCTCAGAGGGTCATGCCTGAAGCTCGAAACTAGGATACAAGTAAAGCAGGAGCTTCAGTCCTCAAGACTTCAGACAGGCAACTGTCTGGTCCATGGGGGAAACTGTGAGGCTAATGAAGTAGACAGTGATTCTATTGCAAAGGGAGCTGTGTGAAAGCTCTGGGTTAATTCTATAATAGTTGTACAAAGGTTTTTAATTTTTATTTCTGCTTCTATTTTGGTGTAGTCATTGTCTCTTTCCTTCCTTGCTTGATTTGGGTTATCTTTATTGTTTGCATTATTTAAACTTTCTATTTTCATTTCTTTTCTTCTAGTTCTTTCTTTTTAAAATGGGTATTGATTGGTTATTATACTTTAGCTTTTAAGGTTTTTGTCTTTAACCTGCTCGCTGTTTTAGTGCTTCTTCATTATTGTTTAAAATCAAAATATTTTTAGTTTTCTTTTTTCCTTTGAGTCTATTAACACATATATGTATGACACAGCAGCGTATCTCACTTGCTTTTCTCTTCCCCTTTCTCTTCCCTGCCTCCCTGCTCTGCCCATCTTTTGATACTTTTCATTTTTCATACACATTTGCAGTAGATAATGTATACAGTCCCTCTGTGCAGTTGGCACATGTATATAATACATTTTAATTCCTTTTTAAAATCTCTCTCCCTCCCTCTTCCCACATCTTTTTATTTTCAAAACAGTAAAACTGAAAAATGAAGTGCAAAATAAAAGATAATGGGAAGGAGCAGGATAGATCTTTTTCTTCTTTTCTTTGACTCTGCCCTATTTTTTTCCTCCTCCACCTTCACCTTTCTTATAGTGGCATAAATATAACAGGACCCTGTATAAATCCGTTAAAGGATAAAAATTAACCAGTGCTATAAATTAAACAGTGTCATTTAAGAGCAGGTCAGAGTAATCCGCAATAAAATTGGACTTAGAGGAACCAAATAAAAGTAACTATAAATACATTGACAGACAGTGAAAATCTCCATATTTCCAGCTATCTGTACACATCTTGCCTAAACAAATACTCTCATTCAAAAAATGTCAAAGTATTACTGTAACTATAAAAATCTCTGAGTCTGACTTCCTTTCCATATTCTTTTTACCTGTTGACAGTTCTCTTACGCTCCTCTCTTGCCATTGAGACACCCCATTCCTCCCCATTCCTTGTATCTTTCCTCTTCTCATTTTCCCTCCTCCCACATCCGAGTACAGTAGAGACTGTAAGGGGTATTGACAAGAATGAAATTATCAAAACAAGTTTTCATGCTTTTGATTGGTGTATGATTACTTCTCTTCACACTGTTGTACCCAGTGGAAAGTCTCTCTTGACAACATAATGGCAGGGCCCCACTCAATTAAATTTCACAGGTTGAAACATAAACCACATAAATGGACAAATAAACTCAAGATGAACACATTACTGGAAAACGGTCTAACTAAAGCGATCCTCACATCAACAAGAAACTCTTCATTCTATTCAAACTCAACACTCAGTACAAAAAAAAAAAAAAAAGAGTATGCAAAAATAAGTCTACAGATTGCCAAAAGCAAATCCAAAGGGCACTGATACAGAAGAAAGCAAACACCAGATAGCCAATCTATGGAAAAAAATTAAAGAGGAAGTAAAGAAATTCAGTGAGTTCGAAAAGGACATAAGCCTAAAATTAGTAGAATTAACATACAAAATGAATAATACGTATATGAGAGAAACATTAAAAATTGTAAGAGCTGACTTAGCTAGACAGAAACGTTAGTGACAGATTTACTAGAGATATAGACTCCAGGAAAAAGTGCCAAGCAAGAATTCTGAAGATAAAGAATTGGATATAATTCATGAAGAGCAGAAATGCCAATGTGAAGTCCAGGCTTTCAGAGATGGAGGACAAAATGGAAATTCATGAGAATTTACTAAAAAAAAAATCTTTAAAAAAATAAAAGAAAAAGAAAAATTCATGCAGCAGCTGCTAGATGGTAAGATTAATCTAAGTTTAACCAAAGTTAGCATTTAGAAGACAGCACACTTGGAATAGAAAATTTGTTTACAGAAAGTATAGCAAAAGATTTTCCAAGTCTGAGGAAAGACTAAAACATATGGGTGAGTAAGACTTCCAGAACAACACATAAGAACAATGAGAAAAGAAATGCTCCACAATATAGAATAGTCAAAATTCTAGATAGCCACCAAAAAAGATCAGATTTTAAAAGTTGTCAAAAAAAAAAAAGAAAAACAAATGAACAAAAATTACATATAAATGCAAGCCAACTGGTATTACACAAGACTTCTCAGCACACCTTTTAAAGGCCAGTCGAGTTTGGAGTGAAGTGCTAAAAGAACACAACTTACAGCTGAGATTAATACACCCTGCAAAACCATGTGTCAAAACTGATGAAGAAACAAGGACATTCTATGAGAAAGAACACTTGCAGAGATACATGAATACCAAGAAAGCACTCCAGAAATACTCAGGAATACCCTAGTCAGAGACAATGAAGTAAACAAAGCCAAAAACTCAGACAAAATTAATACATCAACCAGGTCAGTAATGAACACACTCACTATGGGCCATAATTCGTACCCCTCACTGCCAGACAGTTCTGATTTGAATTCTACCGTCTGATGTTAAATAGCTAACCAGTGGTGATTCTAGTTTCCTGATGTGACAGTCATGCATGTACCACTGGTGGTTTAAACCAGCAGGAATATGTTAAACAAAAAAGGGAAAAATCAAAGAATCAGCAAAAGAAAAGGTATGTAGTGACAAGTACAATTCCGTCTCATTTAGTAGGATCTCTTAGTGTAAATGGCTTCAACTGACCAAATAAAAGACAAAGACTGACAGATTGAATCAAAAACCAGAATCTAACTGTCTGCTTCATCCAGAAACCTCATGTAATCCAAAAATAAATTCATAGGCTAAAAAAATCAAAGAATTGAAAAACAATATCCCATGCACTAAGATCCTAAAAACAGGAAGTGAAAAATCTTGTTCTCAGATGAAGTAATTTCAAGCTAAAACTGATCAGGAAATACAAAGAAGGTCACTGAAGGAAACAATTGAACAGTAAGAGATTAAAAATTATGACTATATATGCATGGAATACTGGAGTACCTAACTTCCTAAAACAAACACTAGTAGATGTAAAAGATCAAATAAACAACAGAATCATTGTGGTTACTGCTCTATTTTACTTTCAGGGAGTGAGATGGATCAACTAAACAAGAACAAACAAAGAATATTAGAGCTGAAGAATATCTTCTATAAAATAGACTCATTAGATACCTGCAGAGTGTTCTGTCCTGCTACAAGAGAATGCACATCCTTCTCAGTAGTATGGATCTTTCCCAACAACAGGCCACATGCTAAACTACAAAGCCTGCTTAAATAAATGTGAAATAATCAAAATCATCCTCAGTATCCTATTAGATCACAGTGCACTAAAAATTAGAAATCAATTGCAAAAGAAATCACAGAAATTTCACTAACAACTGGACATCACATAATTCAGTCCAGAATGCTCAACAGATCACAGAAGAAATGATGAAATTAAACAATTCTTAGAATCCAACAATGATTTGAGCACAACTGGCTGCAACCTATGGAACAAAATGAAAGCAGCCCAAAGAAGTAAATTTATTGTTGTGAATACTTATATTAGAAAAACAGAGTAAACTCAAATACACAACCTACTGATATCCCTCAAGAAACTAGAAAAAGAACTGTACAGCTTAAACCTGGTACAGAGACGGAAATCAAAATGGTCAAATCAGAATTAGTGAATTGAAACTAAAAGCCCCAAATAATCAGTTAATCAAAGAATTGGTTCTTTGAAAGAATAAACAAATTATATAAACCTGTAGCCAAACTTGCCAAAAGAAAAAATGATTCACATTAGCCCAACTAGAAATGAAAAAAAGGTGATACTACAAAGAACACCATTGAAATAGAGATCATTAGCAACTACTATTAGAAGCTGTCCTCCAAGAAATAGGAGAATTTGAAAGAATTGTATAAGTTCCTAGACATGTATGAACTATCAAGACTGAACAAAGTCATAAAAATGCTGTATAATACAATAACTCCAAATAAAACTGACACAGTACTAAAAAGCTTCCAACTAAAGAAGCCCAGGACTCATGGAATCGGTTTTGATTCTATAAGACCTGTAGGGGAGACTATAACACCAATACTCTTAAACTCTTTAATGAAATTGAAAGGCAATGAATACTTACAAACTAATTTGTGAAAGCTAGCATTACTCTAATTGCAAAACTAGATAAAGACTCAGCTAAAAAAAGATTACAGGCCATAATCATGAACATGCATGCAAAAATCCTCAACAATTGGCAAAGAGAATAGAACTAATCATCAAAAAGGTCACATGCCATTACTAAGTAGGCTTCATCCCAGGAAGGCAAAGATAGTTCATTATACACAAATTAATAAATTTAAAATGTTACATCACAGAAGTAAGCACAAAAACCACACAATCATTTCAACAGATACAGAAAGAGCCTTTGGATAAATTCAACATCCATTCATGACAAACACTCTGAGCAAACTAGATATAGAAGGACCCTATTTTAATATGATAAAAGACACTATTACAAACCTACTGCCAATATCATATTAAAGCTTGTCCTCTAAATAGGAGCAAGACAAGAATTTTCACTAACACAAGCATTCTTCAGTATGATACATGCAACATTACCCAGATCAGTAACAGCCAATCTGGCAAAAGAAAGAAATAAAAGGGATGTACATAGAAAAGGAAGAAGTTAAACTATTACTGTTTTCAGATGACATGATCTTTAAAAAAAAAAAGAACCAAAAATTCCATAAAAAGATTCACAGAATAATCAAATTTAGCAATATAGCAGAATATAAAATAAAAACAAAAATCAATAGCATTGTTGTATACCAGTAATGAAGCCTCCAAAAAAGAAGTTTGAAAAACAAATCTATTCACAATAACATCAAGGAACACTAAATATTAGTAATTAACATAATGAAGGAAGTAAAAGTACTCTACAAAAAAATTGTAGTATTCTGGAAAAGGACATCTAAGAGTATATTAAAAAATGGAAAGACAATC
>PVIC010022861.1:0-12606 GCA_004025085.1 Thryonomys swinderianus
GATGGAAACAGAGTCTCTGTGATGTACTCAGTACCGTGAGCTGGTTCGCGTGGTTTCCTTACAGAGCGTGTTACCTTGTTCGAACGTGCCCTCTGACTGGGTTCCCTGGGGGGAGGAGAAACACCCCGCCTGTCTCCCATTCATTCTGGCAGTCGGGCTGTGAGTGTCTGGTGTCAGGACTTCTGGCCTCAGAGATGCCAATACTCTGGGGTGTGGTGGCACTCGTGTGTGATCCTAGCACTCGGGAGGCTGAGACAGGAGGATTGCTGAGTTTATGGCTTGCCTGGGCTACATAGTGAGCTCAGGGCCAGCCTGAACTACAAAGCGAGACCCTGTCTCAAAAAAAAAAAAAAAAAAGTGGATCAGTGATTTCTCTGATGGCACAGTTTAAATACTATTTGTCTTTTTTTTTTTGGTACCAGGAATTGAACCCAGGACCTTGTGCTCTGCAAGGCAGGCATGGCCCCGCTGAGCGACATCCCTGCCCCCTGTTTGTTGTTGATGGGGAGCAGCGCTGAGCTAAGGTGGGCGAGTGACCGCGGGAGGTGGCCGCAGAGTGACTGGTGTCCCAGCTCGCCGAGGAGCCCGGGGAGTGGACAGTGTCCTTTAGTGGATGGGCTGGTCTTGCGCCGGTGCCAGCCAGCATTTCTCTTGCTCAAGGGCCCTGGCCCATTGTGGGGCCGGGCCACCCCATCCCTGGTGCCCTGTCGGCAGGGTCAGGAGGGTTTTTTTTTTTTTTGAGACAGGGTCTCGCTTTGTAGTTCAGGCTGGCTCTGAGCTCACTATGGAGCCCAGGCAAGCCTCGGACTCAGCAATCCTCCTGCCTCTGCCTCCCGAGTGCTGGGATGACAGGCGTGAGCCACCACGCCTGGCACTGTGGTATGTGGTATTGATGGCTGGTGGGCGTGAGTCTCCACGTCCAGCATTGTATGTGGTTACCGGGGATCGAACTCAGGACCTTGCGCTTGCGAGTCAGGCGCCGGAACCACTGAGCTAACCTTCCGGCCCCAGGAGGGGTTGTTTCAAGCTGCGGACAGACAGCGTCACCCTTGGGCCTCATCAGAGAAGAGGGGACTGCTGGAGCCTGTCCTGCCTCGGCACCCGTGTGCCGGGCTTCTCGTCCCCCAGGGCTGTACCTGCTCAGGCCCTGCGGCCTTGGCCAAGTCCCAGGAGGCTCTGGGCCTCAGTTTCTTCCTAGGTGATGAGGACAGGAACGCCTGGCTCCCGGGGCTGCTGTGGAGGGACCCATGAAGCCTCGTGGCCTGTGCTGAGCATATTAGATATGGGATGTAGGTTTTATTTTTTATTTTTTGAGCATCTGGCTTTGTAGCTCAAACTGGCCCTGAGCTCACTGTGTAGCCCAGGCAAGCCTCGAACAGCAATCCTCCTGCCTCTGCCTCCCCAGTGCTGGGATGACAGGCATGAGACACCACCGGTCTTTATCATGGTATTTTGCTGAGAGACTAGCATAATTTACTGTTTAAAAAAATTAAAAAATGGGTCTGGAGATTTAGCTCAGAGGTTGCAGCCCCTGCCTAGCAAGCACAATGTCCCTGGTTTGATCCCCGATAAACATCTATAATCATATATAATAATACCTGGCGTGGTGACTCACGCCCACCAGCAATCAGAACCACATATCATGGTGTCAGGCGTGGTGGCTCACGCCTATGATCCCAGCGCTCAGGAGGCTGAGGCAGGAGGACTGCTGTGACATGTCACAGGGAGTGGGAGGTGGGTTTGGGACCAGGCACAGTGAGCGGCCAGCGCAAGGTCCCCTGTCCCGGGTGCAGAGCTGACCAAGGGCGGTCTGGTGGGCGCCGTGTGGCCGCATGCGGCTGCTTGTGCCTGGGGCTCCCTGGCCGAGCCTTTTAACCCAGGACCGCAGTGTGGAGACAAGGGGGCTGGAGGCCAGACTCAGCGCTGCCTGTTGTCATTTTATTTTAGGGTGCTTTTTAAACATTATTTAAAAATTTTTAGTACTGCATGTTGGCAGAACATAATGATCATATTCTGCCCTTACATCAGGCCCTTTGTTTTTTACTTTTTAAACTAAGTGGTACAGGACTGGAGATTTAGCTCAGTGGTTCCGGTGCCAGTCTAGCAAGTGCAGGGTCCTGAGTTTGATCCCTCGGAACCACGTACCACAATGCTGGGCATGGTGACTCACACCTGTAATCCCAGCACTCAGGAAGCAGAGGCAGGAGGGATTACCTTGAATTCAAGGCTAGCCCAGGCTACAAAGTGAGTTCAAGGCTAAGCTGAACTACAAAGGGAGACCCTGTCTCAAAAACAGCCAAAAACAACAACAAAAATCTAAGTAGTACAGGCTGGCCTTGAAGTTGAGGCAATCCTGCCTCAGCCTCCCGAATGCTAGAATGACAGACATGAACCAGGCTAATCCCCTTCTCTTTTGAGTGACCTCAGACCTCAGCTGTCTTTGACACGGTTTCTGTCTGTTGGAGAGACCGGGTCACCTCCTCCTACACACCCTTTCTAATTTACATTTTTTCACTGCTTTTCTCTTTGCACGGTGGGATTGGTGTTTCCCCAAGGGGACCCCCAGAAGTTGCAAGATGAACCTGAGCTTTCTTCCTGAAGGGCCAGTTTGGCCCAGTGGAAAACATTTTGCAACCGTTTTGGGGAAAACAAACAAACATGGACGTATTAAAGACTAGATCCTAAATTGACACCAGGTTTTTTTTTTCTTTTTAGCAAATAACAGGAGATGATAAGGAACCCCTGCCCCCAGGGTGAGTTTGCCGGCTACTGCTTGCTCTTCTTGGGCAGCCTGACACCGTTGGTGGGGTGCTGGCAATATGTTGTTGACGGTTTCCCATTTCCTGTGCCAGGACTGTCTTCTTGTATAACTTTTTTCTTTTTTCTTTTTTGTTTTTTTGAGACAGGGTCTCGCTTTGCAGTTCAGGCTGGCCCTGAGCCCACTATGGTGCCCCGGCAAGCCTCGAACTCAGCCATCGTCCTGCCTCTGCCTCCCGAGGAGGACAGGCGTGAGCCACTATGCCCAGCATTGTGGGTGTGGTACTGATTGCTGGTGGGCGTGAGTCACCACGCCCAATATCATATCATTGTATGTGGTTACTGGGATCGAACCAGGGACCTTGCGTTTGCTAGGCAGGCGTGGAACCACTGAGCTAAATCTCCAGCCCTTCTTGTATAGCTTTTATTTTGTTTTTGTTTTTTGAGACAGAGTCTGGCTAAGCTAGGCTGCCCTAGACCTCACTAAGTACTTTAAATTGGTCTTCAATTCACAGAGATCCTCCTGCCTCAGCCTCCTGTGGCCTGGGATCCTAGGCATGCACCACCACCTTGGGCTTTACATGGAGGAACCTTACTTTATCTCGTTAGTCCTCTAATTGGCCTTTGCACAGTCCCTGATGCAGTTGTGCAGAAGGCTTGGTGATTAAGTAAGTACCTAAGCACATCTCTGGTGATCGCTGTTTGAACCGGAGACAGGTCTGAAAGGTCCTCCCCTGCCTCAGTGTACACGGAGATAAAACTAACGCTGCAGCGTGGCCGGAGTAGGTACCTGACGTCAGTGCTGCGTGCAGGAGCTCAGTCCTCTGATGCGGTGGGGAAACTGGGCTCAGATCTGCAGCTGGCTGTGGTGCCCGTCTGTACCTGCCGGGCACATCGGCACCAGCTGGCAGGTCCGGGTGGGCGGCCTCGCCGCTCAGGCGCCCCCTGTGGCGGCGGGAGCTGCGCTGACGGGTCCCCCTGCGTGTTCGGCCCCAGCTGTGGAGGGGACGCGACGTGGCGGCCCGCTCGGCCTCGGACGTGGACAGACGAAGGCGGAATGGGTCGGGCAGCGGTTGTGACAGGACCTGCGTGTCACGAGCTGGGCACGAGGTGCAGGTGGCGCCTGGGTGTCCCGGAAGGGGCTGGGGGACCCTCACCCCGCCGTGTGCCTCCAGCTGCAGCAGGGAAGGGGCCGGGGCGCAGGTGCTCGGTGTCCCCTTCGCAGTCGTGGCCGCGGTGACTTTCGCTGGCCGGTGCCTCTGTCACCGGGACTCACGTGCCCGTGCCGGCCGCCGGCTGATCTGCGAGAGGTGCTGCCAGGGGTCTTGGTGCCGGGGTCGCTGCCTCTGTGGCTCAGCTTCCCGTCTGTAGAATGGGGTGGTGGATCCAGGGGACGGACGGAAACCTGTGCCAAAGTGGCGTGGCTGCCAGTGCTGCAAGTTGGAGCTCCTAGGAGTGGAGCGGCCTCGGTGTAGAACCGGAGCGAGTGGGATGCCAGTGTTAGCCGGGCTTGGCTTGAACTCACAGCGATCCTCCTGTCTCAGCCTCCTGAATGCTGGATTATAGGTGTGTGCTGTGACACTTGCCTTTATTATGTCTGTCTTATTTTATTTGTTTATTTATTTATTTATTGAGACAGGGTCTCGCTTTGTAGTTCAGGCTGGCTCTGAGCTCACTATGGAGCCCAATCAAGCCTCGAACTCAGCGATCCTCCTGCCTCTGCCTCCCAAGTCCTGGGATGACAGGCATGAGCCACCATGCCCGGCTGTCTTATTTTATTTTTTGAGCTGGGGTCTCAGTAGGTAGCCCAGGCTGGCCTTGAACTTATGGCAGTCCTTCTGCCTTAGCCTCCGAAGTCCTGGGACTGACAGGCTGCACAGCACCACGCCGGGTTTCTCGTATCCATTTTAAAGGTGAGGCGAGTTGAGGGGCCCCCAGGGCTGGGCGGCTCTGTCCTGTCGCCTTGGTCCTACTGCTCTGTAGCCGGCAGCGGTGTCTTCGCTTTTCCAGCCTGAGCCTTCTGTCCAGGAGGACGATCGGCCAGAGCAGGCGACCCGCTCCCCCCAGGCCACACGGGTCACGCTCAGAGCCAGCAAGCGTCTGCTGTGTCTCTGCGCCGGGCCGCCCGGCCCTGTGCGGCCTGTGGAGCTGACGGGGTAGGAACAGACCCCGTCTCCCAGTGCGACGCCCTTGGCGGGGGCAGAGCTGGGAGGGCCGGGCGGAGGCACAGGAGAGCCCGGTGGGCCAGACTTCAGGGCCTGTGTCTCTGGCCAGCTCTGCCCCGTCCCCCGTCCCCTGGGTCCCTGGGTCACCGTCCGCGTCGGGCATCTCATGCCCGACTTGCTGTGCCCTGCTCTGCCCTGTGGGCTCTGATGAACCTGCCGGTTCGTTTCTCTTCAGTGTGACGAGCACATTGTTCTCACGGGCCGAGCTTGATGTGGGGGACACCAGTTCGATTTCAGAACCTCTCAGAGCCAGAGTTCTCCCCTGCCCGAGTCAGAGAGATGTTCCTTTAGGAGGTGGGGGGACTTGCCCAGGGCCCGTGGCCTCAGCGGCATCCCCGGCCCCCTCTTTCTCCCTTTTAAAACTGTTTTCAGAAAGGGTCTGGTCAAATGGCCAAGTTGAGACCCTCCTGCCTCATCCTCCCAGAGCGTTCAGATCCAGGCGTGCAGCACCACGCCTGGGTGCAGTTGCCCCTGTTGCTGTCCTCTGTTCCGAGGCTGCGTAACGGGGCGGAGCGGGAGATGGCCCCTTCTTCCTGCCCCGCAGAGCGTGTGGCGGCATCAGGCCCTCATCCAGGACGAGTCAGGCCCGTGTGCAGACCGTCAGGCCCGAGGCCTCGGCTGCTCCAAGTCGTTCGTTTGCTTTACATGCATTGAAACCAAGGCCCAGAGGGGCAGAAGGTGTCCTGCAGCTCGCCGCCGGCCGGCGCCCGCCCGCTGTTCTCCCGGCGGCTGTCAGGTCCGAGGAGCAGGACAGAGGTGCCGGGGGGCCTAGAATAGAACTTGCTGTTTCACGCGGGAGTCATTGCCGACTCACCCTCGCCTGAGATAGGTCACCGCGGTGCTGTCTATCGGGGGACGCAGTTTCCTCTCCGCGGACGTTGTGGGGTGAGCTCTGCTTGGCTCCAGCTCTTACAAGCAAGAAGCCAGAAACCAGGCGTGGTGGGGCCGACCTGTGATCACAGTGCTCAGGAGGCTGAGGCAGGAGGGTCTCCATGAGTTCCAGGGCAGCCTGGGCCAGTGAGACAGTGTCTCAAAAACGGAACAAAGCACCCGGAAGGTGCCGGCCTTTCAGGGCAAAGCGTTCCTGGCTCTCTTCTTGGCTACAGTCCTGAGCTGTCGCTGTACTGAGCTCAGACCAAGTCATCACGGCCCCAGCCCGGCGCGGCTCCCTCCGTCTTCCTGACATGCACATCCCCGCTTCTGTTTTTCTCAGCAGCGACTGCAGCACCGGGGAGCACGGGCAGGAGGGCGGCTGGCGCGCGTGGGACATCTGGGTCCTTTTTACTCCCCTTCCTCCCTGCCCTCCACCTCCAGCCCTTTTCTGTTCACAGAAGATCTGTCTCCCGCTTCCTATTTTATTTGGCTTTTGATTTACACTTTGGGGTTTTGTGTAAGAGAAACCATGTGATATTGAAGGTCGTGCGTCTGATTATTTCACTGAGCACTGTGGTCTCCACGGGGCACCTGCTTCTCCGGAGACGCCTCAGGTCTAGGCTTCTTCAGTCAGGGGCGTACTCCGTGGGCTGTGAACGTCGCCTTTTCTTCCCGCGTGCGCCTGCTGCTGGACACCCAGGCCTAGCTCCTGAGAGCCAGCGGTTATGAGCAGCACGGCCGTGCGTGGGTGTGTGGCCCTGCGGCCCCGATCTCCAGGTGTTCGTCCAGCTCCCTCAGCATGCCAGGCCCGTCGCTGTGAGGGCTGGAGCAGCCTCCTCTCTGCCTCTGCAGGTGGACTGGGCACCGAAGGGCCTGGCGCCCCAGGCTAGGAGGTGTGGGAAGAGCCGAGGGGGCGTGTGCTGGGCTTTGAATGACGGGTTTGGGGAGCAGGGCAGGAGCCTTGCTGGACAGGGTGAGGCTGAGGCAGGAGAGTGGCAGCGTGGCAGTCGCCCTGCCTCTCGGGACTGGCCTGCGGGGCACGGGCAGAGGCCCAGCTCCTGTCACCTCCCTTGGTGTCAGGGGTCCCAGGTCGTTGTGGAGCCTGGGCCGAGGAAGTCTGGGTCGGTGGGCTGTGGGGGCGGGGCCTGCGGGGCTGTGCCGTGTGGGTACGTGAGAGGGGATTTGCGGGCCCCTGGGTGACCCGGCGGGTGGCCAAGGGTGCAGAGCGAGGGGCTCGGGCAGAGGCAGTGGGGACCCTGGTGGACAGAAGTCACCTTGTGCTAGGGGCAGTGCTGCTCCTTTTGATAAACACAGTGTTCACCATGCTTCAGGTCTTTTTAAAATAAAAATTACAGTAAAATATAGTTCGGCCATTTTCAGTAGTTTTCTTTTCTTTTGAGACAGCGTCTCGCTTTGTAGTTCAGGCTGGCTCTGAGCTCACTATGTAGCCCAGGTAGGCCTCGAACTCAGCAGTCCTCCTGTCTCTGCCTCCTGAGTGCTGGGATTACAGGCATGAGCCACCAGGCCCGGCAGTTTTTTTCTTTTTTTTTGAGACAGGGTCTTGCTTTGCAGTTTAGACTGGCCCTGAGCTCACTATGGAGCTCAGTAGTCTTCCTGCCTCTGCCTCCTGAGTGCTGGGATTACAGGCTTGAGCCGCCAAGCCCAGCACTGAGGCATGTGGTTACAAGGATCGAACCAGGGACCTTGTGCTTGCTAGGCAGTAGCTGGAACCACTGAGCTAAATCTCTGGGCCTTCAGTTGCATTTTTATTTTATTTTTGAAATAGGGTCTTGTATAGTCCAGGCTGGTCTTGAACTCTGTAACCCAGGGCGGGCTGTGGACTCGTGGTGATCCTCCTGCCTCGGCCCCCCGGAGGGATTACAGTGATGTAATTTCTGACTCACAAGAAAGTTGTGAAAGTCGCAGAGTTCCCACAGACCTTTGGCCAGTTCCCGAGTTGCACAACAGGAAGATGACCCGAGCAGGCAGCTGAGAGTGTTGGTGCGGCCGTCAGCTGGCGGGGAAGGGCCTTGGCCTCCGTTCTCTGCCGGGGCCTTTCCTGGCCAGGGCTGCGTCTGGGGCTCCGCGGCCCATGGGGTCCTCGTGTCGCGTCCGGCTTCGGTCTGGGGCCCGCTGTGCCTTGCAGTGACATCGTCATGCCCACAGGGTGACGCTGGCATGGGTGGCCTCCGCCTGCTGCCTGGGAGGGGCACCTCTTGCGGGTCCCCAGCACTGGCCCGGTTAGCCCAACAGTGCTCTGGTGGGCGGTCCCGCCAGCGTCTTGTTGGTAGTCCAGGCTGGCCCGGAATGGACAGTGATCCTCCTGCTTCAGCCTCCTGAGTGCTGGGATGACTGGCGAGGGCATTGCAGGTGGCACCCAGTGGCATTGGGATAGGGAGAACCTGGCCTGCAGGCTGACTTTGCTTCAGATGCCCGGAACGCGCACTGGCCCAGGGGGACTGGGGGGCCGCCTGGGGTCCCTGTTCGCTGGGGTGCGAGGCTGGAGGCCGAGGCTGCGGCGGGGGCTGGGGACGCGGACTGTGCAGACCGCAGGCGGCTCGGGCGTGGCGGGGCGGCCTCCGCGTCAGTGGTCTCCTGCCCGGTGCAGGGCGGTGCGTGGCAGGGGAGCCCTGCTGTGCTCCCGTGCGTGCGCGTGTGTGTGCATGTGCACACACGCCCCCTCTTATCACTGTGGTCTCACCTCCCGCCCTGGTCTGGGAGCCTGGCGGTGGCGCCGTGCAGGAAGTGGGCATGGGGACAGTAGCAGCCTGCACAGCTGGGCGCTGTTGCCAGGCACCTGGGCAGAGCGTGTGACGCCCGTGTGGGACCCGAACCCCGCTACGTGGCATCCTGCCCGCCCTGGGGCCTCCTCCGTTGGGATCCCCCTTTTCCTGACCTGCGGGCGGAGCTGGCGAGGCGGGAGCCTGGGAGACGTGGGATCTGTGCTGGAGCCGCCCGCTGTGCCCGGAGGCCCCTGAGCCCTTTGGGCACAGTGGCGTCTCTGCCCGAGTGCCCGGGGAAGGCGTCTCTCGGGGCTGTGGTTTAGGGCTGAGCACCTGCCCCGCTGCGCTGAGGGAGGACGCGGCGTGGCCTGGGCGCCCCTGTGCCCCCTGCGCCCCCCGCCCCGGCCTCTCCCCTTGGCCGTTCACTGTGTTCCCTTGTGCTGTGCGTGTTAGTCTGCGCCGCGTGTTTGCTGGTGCTGGAGACCGGGCAGGAAGCGGGTGGCGGTGGCTGGGCACGATGCGGGACGGGGCGGCGCCACGGTCTCCGCCGCCACCCCAGGCCCGGCCCGCGGCAGGACTGTCGGAAAGTGGCTCCCGGAGCTCTGCGGCTTTACAAGCGCTGAAGGACTCCGGGAGCTGCAGGCAGGGGTTGGGGTCTCAGCCGGGCCTGGGCCGCTTCACGTTTAGTCAGGACCCCGTCTTGGAATCAAAACGTTCTTAACGGTAAGAATGAAACTTGGTGAAGGTTCAGTCCTCAGTACCCCACCCTCCCAAGAGTACTTTATAAACCATAAAGCACTTTGGAAATGTAAATGTATTCCTGTGCCGACTGGAACAAAAGAATGGTAAAGCTCAGCCATAGGCTGGTGGGCTGGTCTGTGAGCACAGATGCAGGTCTGGATGTGTTAGTCCCGTGAAGGTAGTTTATGCTTCTTTACGTGAAACTCGGAACAATAAGGAATGCCATCCAATTGAGCATAAAAACCATCGACAGGCTGCTGGTGAAGGGCCTGTGGCTCCTGTGTCGGGAGCCCCCCCTTTCACCCCACTCGCGTGCCCTTGGCAGGGCCGGGCACCCGGCAGGGCTGTGTGGGAACCCACAGGCCCGAGAGGGAGGAGACGCTTCCCTTTCCTTGTTCGGCTGGGCCTTTGTAAGCACGGGTGAGTCTGCACGGAACCAGTGGCCGCCGTTCTGTTCCGCTTTGGGCTGGGCCTGCTACGCGTGGGCGGAACCCGCACGGCCCCTCTCCTTTCCCTCTGCCTGCCTGTGTGTGTGCACACGCGTGTGCACGGGCCCCTGTGCACATGGGAGGGGTGGGGGTGGAAGGCTCTGTGTCTGCTCTTTCTCACCGCAAGGAATTGAACTCGAGACCTCCCAGCGCCCGGGGCACCGCCCTGGTCACACCGCAGAGGTGCTGGGGAAGGAGGGCACTCAGCCTCAGTGAGAGCGGGCCGGGCTCTGCCCGTGCCGGCGGAGCCCAAGCCCCAGTGCCCGGTCTGCCCTCAGCCTGCCCACTTGCCCCGCTTCGGGAAGGAGCCCTGGCCCCACAGCAGGCCAAGGCTGGAAGGTGAAAGATGGCACCTCAGGCTGGGGCTGGGACAGAGCTGTGATGGACACTTTGTTAGGGCGCCAACAGTGGGTCCCTTGTCCCCAGGTGTCACACGGAGATCTCAGAGCATTCCACGGCGTCTGACCGCGGAGTCCAGGCCAACCTCAAACTCACTGTGTAGTGTAGGCTGGTGGCCTGGGCCTCCTGGTGATCCTCCTGCCTCTGCCTCCTGAGTGCTGGGATGACAGATGTGTGCCACCCTACCCGGCGCTCTAGTTGCTTCTTAATGATTTGAGAAGGTTTGATTTGCTTCTAGAAAGGAGCGCTGCGGCAGGGCCGTCAGTGGCTACAGAGATGAGCGTGGTGGGGCTGGTGGTGTCCACAGCGACAGGCCCGGGGCGGCTCTGTGTGCTGCAGGGACAGAAGAGGAGCCGTAAATTCTGCAGGAAAGGTTTGTTTTGGTGCCTCTGATATTTGCTTTGCGTTCCATATTGTTTAAGAGAAGGATTTTTTTTTTGTTCAAGGAAAAGGAACTGTGTATTTGAGATAAGAAGTAGAATAAAGTGAAATAAATAATTGGGGCTTGTTATGTGGCCATCAAAGTACCATGATTTCTGACAGCAGCCTGGTTCTCGACGGTTCCAGTATTTATACAGAAATTAGAAAATGCCAGCGACGGGCCTGCCCCGGGAGCCCGGGCGGACTGACTTAGCGGGTTCTTCCTCTTTGTTTCTCCGAGCTGAGCTGAGACTGGTTTCAGGCGGTGGTGGTCCAAAGATAACAGATACGGGCTCCCGGTTGGGGGTCTCCTCCCAGCGTCTGCTCGGTGACCGTTAAGTGACAGCCGGATGTTGCGGCCCCATATGCAAATGCGGCTGTATGTGGACAGCTGGGCGGCAGCCCCCTCCGCCCAAGGTGTGAGGCCCCAGTTTGGGGGGGCCTCTCCCGTCACTGTGTGTCCTCATGTGGTGTGGCCTGTTTCTCTGGGCTTGTGAGGACCCTGTGCACCGGCCCCCGTGCTGCTGTGACCCCAGCACTAGGGAGGCTGAGGCAGGAGGATCCCCCAGAGACGGAGGCCAGCCTGAGTGACACTGGGTTCAGGGACAGTCTGCAGGAGATACCCCCCTCTGGACGCAGCGGCTGTCGCCTGTGCCCCACACTGTCCACGGGTGCTGGCAGGAGTTCGTTCTCCGGCTCCTCCGGCCTCCCTGCCTTTCCTTTCCATGCTGATAATCAGCAGGAATTTCCCTGAGCCCAGCAGCATTCACTGCTCGGCATTAGTGCTGCCTCACTGAGTGGAAAAACCGTCCTTGGGCTACTCCGCGTCTTCTGAGTCAGAGCCTCCCTGGGTGCAGAACTCGGCCCGTAGTTAAAGCGAAACTGACCATATCTCTTGCCATTTCTTCAGCTGCAGTTTTATTAGATTTGAACATTGTTTGGTCACAATTTTGATTAATCATACCCTTCTCAGACTTTGTACCTCAAAATCCTCTCTGAAATCCAGCCCCCAGCTGGGTGGGCCTGGTGGTGCACGCACCTGTAATCCTAGAGTTCGAACCCTGCCTGTGCTACTTACTAATTTAGTGAGGCTCTGTCTCAAAATAAAAATTAAGGAAGGGCTAGGGACGGAGCTCGTTGTGAAGGCGTTGGGTTCAGTTTCCAGTGTCATAATAAGGAAACCACCCACCCTGGCAGGTCAGCCGCGGCCCGCACCCGCAGCCTGCCAGGCAGCGTCATCTGCGGCAGGGGCCTCAGGCACCTCTGCGGTTGGACCTTTGTTTCCTGGCGAGGTGCTGTCACTTCCTGGATATCTTGGGTGGCATCTAAGCCCGTCTCACCTGGAGTCCCTCCGTTCCCACAGACCCAGACGCGGCAGGGACCCTGCTCAGTGAGGTGCCCCTGCCTCTCGCTAGGTGACTGGAGCCCCCAGTGTACCCACCTGTGCTGCTGGAGGGGAAATGCAGGTGCCTGGTCTCTCCCAGGCTGGCTGCCCGGGGCCGGGGGGCTTCTGATGTCCCTCAGCAGGGCCAGCTGGCCATGGGTCCGGGCTCGGAGCACAGGCACGCTGTGGAGTCTGAGCAGGAGGCCAGGGGGAGCGCGGGGAGCTCTGGGCGAGCGGTCTGCAGGCCGCTGAGCTTGCCTGGGTCTTGCAGACTGGAGGCCTTGGGGACTGGCAGTTGACTGCTGAGAAGTGGCCTCAGAGTTTGTGCTCAGCCTTGGAGATTAGAAGAGGGGCTGTGAGGGAAGCCGGGGCGGGGTGGGGTTTGATGTTGGTCAGCTTTTTTCAGTGTAAACTGCAGCCCCAGAAATGCCAGGTTCTTAGTAACATTTTTATTTTTTGAGACAGGGTCTCGCTTTGTAGTTCAAGCTGGCCTGAGCTCAGTCTGTAGCCCAGGCAAGCCTTGAACTCAGCAATCCTCCTGCCTCTGCCTCCAGAGCACTGGATTGACAGGCCTGAGCCACCACATCCGGCTTTTT
>PVIC010022861.1:12706-27439 GCA_004025085.1 Thryonomys swinderianus
GCTTTGTAGTTCAGGCTGGCCCTGAGCTCACTATGGTGCCCAGGCAAGCCGCCGCGAACTCAGCAATCCTCCCGTCTCTGCCTCCCGAGTGCTGGGATGACAGGCGTGAGCCACCACGCCCAGCATTATATGTGGTAACCGGGGATCGAACTCAGGTCCTTATGCTTGCGAGGCAGGCGCTGGAACCACTGAGCTAACCCCTCCGGCCCTTTTTTTTCTTTTTTTGAGACAGAGTCTTGCTGTGTAGTCCTGGCTGGCCTTGAACTCACTGTGTAGCTCCAGGTTGGCGGCCTCAAATTCATGGTGATCTTCCTGCCTCAGCCTCCAGAGTAGTGGGAGCACAGATATGACCTAGTGTACCTGGCTTAATGTGGCATCACCTAATTTTTTTTGGAGACAGGGTCTCGCTTTGTAGTTCAGGCTGTCCCTGAGCTCACTATGTAGCCCAGGCAAGCCTCGAGCTCAGCAATCCTCCTGCCTCTGCCTCCCGAGTGCTGGGATGACAGTCGTGAACCACCACGCCCGGCACTGTGGTATGTGGTACTGATGGCTGGTGGGCGTGAGTCTCCACGCCCAGCACTGTATGTGGTTACCGGGACCTTGCACTTGCTAGGCAGGCGCTGGAACCACTGAGCTAACCCTCCGGCCCCACATCACCTAATTTTTAAAAGTCAGCATCTAGCCAGGGGTGTTGGCACACACTTGTAATGCCAGCACTCAGGAGGCTGGGGCAGGAGGACTGCTTTGAGTTCGAGTCCATCTTGCACTACATAGTGAGTTCAAGGCCAGTTTGAACCACATAGTGAGACCCTGTCTCAAAAAACACCCAAAAAACCAAAAGCTGGTTATGATCTAATTTCATTCCAAAATCCTGGCCACTGGCATAGGATGGGCAGGCGGGGCGGGGCTGGTGACTGAGGGGGCTGTGGGAGAAAGCCCCTACGGGGGCTGCACGCATGTGCACACACAGACCCGGACTATGAAAGAGGCCGTGCTAGTCACCGTGCAGATGGCCAGACAGCAGGCGGCCCAGAAGCACACATGTGTGCAGGGCTGGCGGGGTCGTTGCCAAGGAGATGGAGTGGGGAAGTGTCTGCCTCTGGATGTTCTCTGCCCTTTGTACCTGCAACGCCACCCGCCTGTGAGTGCCACAGTCCCTGTGCCTTCGGCCTGAGGTTTGTTGGCTGGCACAGTTGCTGTCTGCCTTCGCCTGGGTGCTGCCAGTTGGGGTGAGAACAGGCCAGAGCCCAGAAGAGAGCCTACCCTAAAAGGAGGACCACCGGGCAGGGTGGCAGCGCCGTCCTCGTTAGATCGGGGTAGGGTGTCCATGTATTCTCAGTGATGTGGAATCAAAGTCCTAAAAATAACGCAAGGAAACAGGACAGGCTTAAGAAATATGGGGCCAGGCGTGGTGGCACACACCTGTCATCTCCACATTTGGAAGGCCGAGGCAGGAAGGTCACAGGTTTGAGGATGGCCAGGCCCACCTAGTGAGCACAAGGTGGCCTGACCTACATAGCAAGACCCTATATCAAAGAAAAGAAAAGAAAAGAAAAGAGAAAAGAAATTGGGTCACAGGCTTTGAGTTTCTGTGGAAGGAATAAGGATGACGTTTCCTTTGCGACTCTCCTGATGAGTCTCACGCGTGGGGCTTTCAGCGGGCCTGCCTCAGTGAGAGGGCAAATGTGAAAAGGACCATTTTTATCTCTTTCAGATGTGTTTGAAATTCCGCGTTTGGGTTTCGAGACCTGTCCCATTTCTGGTGTATGTGAGGCTCGTGGTGTCCGCGGCCGGCTGACTGGAGCCGCCCGGCCCCAGAGCGGAATTCAGGCCACGCCGGTGTTTGTTTGGTGGACCGAAAGCACCAGGGAGGCATCGTGTGCCTTGGGGTTGGGACCCCCAGATATGGGTCCGATGTTGGCACAGAGGACACGGGAGCCCCGGTCTCCCTGGGAAGGAAGAACCCAGGGCTCCCCTCTGTCCCCGAAGCCAGTTTTGGGCAGCCCAGCTCCAGCTCGCTGACGCTGACCTCGGGCACAGTAACTTCCGCTCTTGGTTTCCTTTTTGGTAAAGATGGTGTGGATGCTGCCTGTACCCTGAAGGGTGACACATATCAAATATGGCTGTGCGGGTAGAGTGCCTGGCATTTGCCTGAGCAAGGTTGGCTCTGGAGTGTGTCCTGGTGATTTTGTTTTTGTGTGTGTTTGTCTGTGTTCTAAGACGGTCTCTGGAGGTTTTCCAGCTTGGCCTTGAACTCACTGGGCAGTCAGGCTGACCCTGAGCTCTCTGTGACCCGCCTGCCTCAGCCTCCACCACCATGTCTGGTGAAATCTGGACTTTGATTGTGAACCTCTTCCTTGTTGAGATAGCTTGGCCTGCGAATGTGGGGGGGACTGAAGGTCACCCGGCTGCTGATTCAGCTGCGGGGCTGCCGCTTCGTGGTCCTGGTGGACTGAAAATTTAAAGCTACGCCTGAGCACCTCTGAAATTGAAAAGCGGTTTGGAAGGACTGAGGCTCATCTCCTCGGTGGCCCCGCCCCCAAGCCGTGCGACCTCATGTGCTGGTGTGGTGGCTTCTAGAAAACTCAGATTATAGATTATAAAGCAAGATGGTAAAGGAAAAGAAGGAGAGCTCCTCTTTTCTTCCTTCAGGCTGGCCTTGAACTCTTGGTGATCCTCCTGCCTCAGCCTCCACGCCTGGCCAGGATTATGGGATTTTTTTTTTTTTTTTCTTTTTGAGACAGGGTCTTGCTTTGTAGTTCAGGCTGGCCCTGAGCTCACTATGGTGCCCAGGCAAGCCTCGAACTCAGCAATCCTCCTGTCTCTGCCTCCCGAGTGCTGGGATGACAGGCGGGAGCCACCACGTCCGGCATTGTGGTATGCGGTGTTGATTGTTGGTGGGCGTGTCTCCACGCCTAGCATTGTATGTGGTCACCGGGGATCGAACTCAGGACCTTGCGCTTGCGAGGCAGGCGCCAGAACCACTGAGCTAACCCTCCAGCAGGATTATGGGATTTTTGAGACAGGGCTGTAACTAGCCAGCCAGCGCACTTTGCTCGGCATCGTTAGCTGCATGAGAGAAAGAACGAGGTCCGTAAAGATGAGCACTGCTGCTGCCACCTTGAAGTCTGCCTCTCTGCTCCCCTCCGCGTGGGAGGCAACGTCACTGTCACATCCTTCCTGGGTCCCTGCAGGCCTGCGAGTGCCTCCCACGAGCCCAGAACATTCTTGCCTTAATCAGCAAAGGCCCCGAGTCTCTAGCCTGTGCTGAGAGAGATGATAGTGTACAAAGTCCTGGACGTCCAAATGTAAAACAGATTAATGTGTGGGAATGTTGGATTTTTATCTGGACAGATGTTCTGCTTTTTATAGAGTTGGTTGGAAGTAAGAGATGGGAGCAGGATTTTGGGGGACTTTTATTTCGTCTCATGCGACATTTAACAACAAGCCAGGTTAACCGTTGTTTAACAGAGCAGTGCTGTGAGGTTTCATTTCTCCCACACGCAGTGGTAAGTTCAGGACTCTGAGGAGCCCTGGCTGCCGTCCGTGTCCCCCTTCCCACAGATGCCAGGAATCCGGCCAGAGCTGCGGGTCAGCAGAGGAGGAAAAGGCCAGGTCACAGGAGGCTGTTCCAGCTCTCCTGGAAGTACCATGGCCCTTCTGCTTGTGTCTTGCTGCTCCTGACTCGGTCACATGCACGACCTAGCTGCAAGGGAGGCTGGGAAAGGTAGTCAGAGAGCACTGTGGGAAAGGAGACTCAGAGACCCTTTTACTAAGGAGAGAAGAGAGTGGGTGTTGTGGAAGCGGGCATAAGCCACGCAGTGGGCGGTTCTGGGGGTCTTTCCCGCGTGACTGTACCACATGGGGCCCAAGTGCCTCCCTGCTTTCCTCCTCCCTTTCTTTTCTCTCATCCTGCAACTCTGACTTTGAGGCACCCTTGTTCCCACGTCATGAGGCAGGTCGGGCCCAACGAGGAGCTCAAGCCGCCTGCTGGGCAGCAGATCCAGGACTTCGCCTGGCTGGGCACCGGCGCTCTGTTCAGTCCTAACCTTTCAGTCAGCCCCAGATGCAACTTTGTTTTCTGATCTCTGTGTGTCCCTTGGCTTTGAAATAAATGAGTCAGTTAACGGATTATTCAGCGCACGGTTTGCCGGACACCAGCTCTGAACTGGACGCTGCACGCGAGCTGGGGAGAGTGCCACAGCTGGGATACGCGCAGTGTCTGTAAGTCGGTGGGACAGTGATGAGGGGAGCCCTGGGGAGCGGTGGGACGGGGCGAGGGCCTGGTGTGGAGAGTGGGGGGCTGCTCTGCGGCAATGGCCGCTGCTGGGGGACAAGCCACATGTGCGAAGGCCCTGGGGCGGCGCCGGCGGCTTGTTGGCGTCCTGGTGAGCAGCGGCTTGGAAAGCGCGGGACTCAGCCGGCGGGGACCCTGCACTTCAGGGCGTGGGAGGCCTGTCGGCGGGGCCAGGGCCTTCCGCGGGACCTGCAGACCGGAAGTAGAAATGTGAGGGCTGCCAGCCGGGCGGCACCGTGGGGTGGGCAGAGGAGTTGGCGGCCTAGTCTCGTGCCCTCCAAGGTGGCTGTGCGTGGGGACAGCGAAAGTCCCTTGGGTGGGTGAGCCTGGGCACTGGCTTGGAGAGGAAGGGCTGCTGGCGACCTGCGAAGGGGGAGGAGAGGCTGCTCCTAGCGGGATCCGGAGGGCATCCTGCTGTGGGCCTTTGCCGGGCAGCGGGTCCCTGAGGCACTTGTCTCCTGGGCCGTGCGCACCCTGCTCAGGGGCTCTTGGTGCACGTGCAGAGCAGGGGCTTCTGGGACTTCTGTTCCCGGGCACGGGCACCACTGACCACCGCCTGTGGGAGCTGCCCGCCTGGCTTGGCCCGAGTCCCCCTTCTGCTCTGCAGCCCACCCTGCCCTGGTGGAGACCTTGCCTCTGACCTCACCGGCCGCCCATTCCAGATGGCCTGGGAGGAGCGTGTGCTCGTGCCCGAGAACTTGGCAGTACAGGCAGAGCCTTGAGCTAGAAAAAGAACAAGTGGTTATTCATTCAGCCCTTTCCATAACCAGACTTTCCCTCTCTTCTGTCTTTTTTTTTTTTTTTTTTCTTTGAGACAGGGTCCTACTTTGTAGTTCAGGTTGATATTGAACTTGCTGTGTAGTCCAGTCTGGCCTCAAACTCAAGGGGATCCTCCTGCCTCAGCCTCCTGAGTCCTGGGATTATAGGCCTCCCCCACATGCCTGACTTGGCTTTCGAAGTTTTTCACCTGCCCAAGCCTCTTCGTGTCCTTTGCTCCATTCCCCCTCAGGTTTGTCTGGAGTGTCGTGAGGTCCATGTCTTGCGTAGAGACGGCTAGCCAGCAGGTGTCCAGCTGTGGTCACGTGCACCCGGCTTCTTGGTCTGCCTGGGATGTGTGGGCTCGGACGCCCTGGGCGAGGCTGGGGATGTCCGTCCTCCCTCCTGAAGGAAATTGTGGCGTCTCCTTTTCTTTTCTCTTCCTCTTCTTTTTTTTTCAGTTTATGGGAACGGGAGCCTTGGGTCTCAATTGGGCCTTTGTGGCGTGGTCTCACAGAGTCCCGACATGTCCCATGTGAATGTCGGCGCCCTGACAGGGTGGCCGAGGGCGGCTTTGTGTCACATCGCTGTTACTGGCCGTCGTGGGACACTGGGTGACAGTCTCACGGGGCCGAAACCCCTCGGGCTTCGTGCTGCCGCCTGGGGTTAATTGTGTGCTGTGAATCGGGCCGGAACGCTGGGCTCCGGGGCTGGGGCCGGGTTGCAGCGGCCTGGCTCTAAATTTGTCCGCCTGGCATTTCACTGCCTGTGAGCTGCTCCTCTCGGGTGCTGGAAACACAGGGCCGATTTACAGCCCTGCAGAGGGGATGTGGTACTTACTGCTACTTTCTTCTCCGTTCTGGCGGGAGGACAGGCGAGCGCGGGGGCCCCTGCGTTCAGCTCCGTCTTCAGCCTCTGATCCAAGCCCAGGGACACACTGACCACATCTCTGTGGGGCCAAGCGTGGAGTCTGTCCCTGAGCTGCCTCTCGCTGCTCCCAGAGCGGTTTTCACCAGACTGGCCTCTTGGTTTCATGTGTTTGAGACAAGGTCTCCCTACGTAGTCCAGCTGGTTGCCTCCTGACTCAGCCTCCTGAGTACTGGGATTGCAGATCTGTGCCCCACGCCTGGCTTTCATTTTAAAAACAGTGACAGTGCCCGACTGTTCTCTGGAGCAGTGCCGCATACACCACTTGACTTGAGCATATGGTGTCCTATGGCATACACAAGGACGACACGTAAAAGAAAATCACACAGAAGAGTAAAGGACAGCTTGAAGACCACAACAGGTGAAGTGGCTGGAATGATCTGGAGCATTCTAGAATGATCCAGGGTGATCTGGAACCTTCTAGAATGATCCAGAATGATCACACTGTCTGGCAGGTGACAGATGCCTGGACAGTGCTATGGAGCTGATGTTCCTGTGCTGATCAGAACCTGCCTGGTGGGGGGGGGGTCAGCAGTGTAGACAGTGAGGTGACCTCTGCCAGTGTCTATACCAGCCTCAGTGTCTGTACCTGACTCAGCCTCCTGAGTACTGGGATTACTATGGGGGACTCTGAACCCTCTTCTTTTGCATCCAGGACAGGGTCACAGAATAAAGTTGGGTCTTCACCGTGGAGATTTCACCAAACTTAGTGTTTGTGGCCTTTACTGATTTATTGATTGGCCTTGGAATCTTCTTTCCTCCCTCTGTTGCCATCCCTTTAATGCCATTTCTTTTTTTTCTTTTACATTTTTATCTTTATTAGTACATTGTATACACAATCATATCGTGATCTCATTCGATATTGGGAATTTGTACCGGTATATGACATAATTTAATTCTTATTTTTTCCCATTCCCCTACCCACCCAAACCCCCACCCCCTAGACACGTAAGTTTTGTTTCCCTTTTTAAATTACCATCACATTTTTTCTTTACCTCTCATTGCTCACACCTCCATTACATTTCCCTTATAACCACCATACATTCTAGAACTAACGCCATTTCTTTTTCTCTCCTGGGCAAGGCATCTGCGACTTCTTTGCCTGCATTTACAGATTTTCCTAATTCTCTTTTTCCTGTCACTCCTTCTGTTGAATCTTTTTGAGGAAGTGGCTGGCATGAGGCTCAAGGGCTCCCACCGGCAGGTGTGATGGTCACCGTGTCCCCTCTGCCTTGCTATGGCGGGGTGTGACTTCCGGTCAGAGCCCCCAGTGGCCGGGGCTCCAGCCCCTCACTGTTGGGCACGTGCAGGCACCCATTGGCTTGGGAACTTTCTGGTGAGCAGGAGAAACTTTCCCCAGCACACAGTATGGATGGGTAGACAGCTATCTGAGTCAATGTCTTGCTGTCTAGCCTGGGCTGGTCTAGAACTCATGGGGATCCTCCTGTCTCAGCCTTCTGGGTGCTGGGATGATAGATGTGTGCTACCATGTCTGTTCTATCGTGATAGCATTTTTTTTTTTTTTTTTTTTTGGAGACAGGGTCTTGCTTTGTAGTTCAGGCTGGCCCTGAGCTCACTATGGAGCCCAGGCAAGCCTGGAACTCAGCAATCCTCCTGCCTCTGCCTCCCGAGTGCTGGGATTATAGGTGTGAGCCACCACGCCCGGCACTGTGGTGTGTGGTACTGATTGCTGGTGGGTGTGAGTCACCACGCCCAGCCTGCGGTATGTGGTACCAGGTTTGAATTCAAACTCGGGACCTTGCACTTGCAAGGCAGATGTCAGAACCACTGAGCTAAATCCCCGGCCCTGGTGATAGCATTTTAAACAGTGATGTAGGTGTTAGTTTGCATTTACCTAAAGCCCAAGTGGCAGCTGTTTACTGAATCAGGAAGACCTAATTTCCCTGACTTGTTCGGAGTTTGACATCCCTGTTTGCTGGCCGATGGGCGAGTGGCGGATGAGAACGTGACGATCAGGGAGAGGGTGGGGTCCTGGTTGGGACTCCGCTGCTTGTTAGGGAGTGGAAAGGGAGAGACGTTAAAAGTTCATTGCCCGGGGCTGGGGATTTAGCTCAGTGGTTCCGGCGCCTGCCTCGCAAGCGCAAGGTCCTGAGTTCGATCCCCGGTGACCACATAGAATGCTGGGCGTGGAGACTCACGCCCACCAACAATCAACACCGCATACCACAATGCCGGACGTGGTGGCTCACGCCTGTCATCCCAGCACTCGGGAGGCAGAGACAGGAGGATTGCTGAGTTCGTGGCGGCTTGCCTGGGCGCCATAGTGAGCTCAGGGCCAGCCTGAACTACAAAGCGAGACCCTGTCTCAAAAGCAAAACAAAACAAAACAAAAAAACTAAGAACTGGGTGTGGTGGTGGACGCCTGTAATCCTCGCACTCGGGAGGCTGAGGCAGCAGCATCACTGCTAATTGGAGCCCAACCTGGGCTATATAGTGAGTTCAAGGCCAGCCTGAACAACAAACCCTGTCTCGAAACACAAAAGAAGAAGTAATAAAAACCTAAGGACCAAAGAAACTGCGTAGGTGACGTGCGGCCTGGTAGAAGGTTCTCTTAGGTTCCGCACTTGGCATGAAAGCCTAGAGAGGCGGCAGGCGGCCGCCTGCAAAGCCCCTTCCTGGGCTCGCGGCAGGCTTCGCTTCGCTTCGCTGCCTTAGACCGGCCTGCTTTTTGGTGGAACTTTCCTTCTTCGCCTCCAATGCTTAATTGAGGTCGCGTTTCCTTAGCTCCTGCCCTTTCCTGGGAGAACAAACCTCACCTTACAAAGGAACAGCCTGACA
Source organism: Thryonomys swinderianus (assembly GCA_004025085.1). Taxonomy (NCBI): domain Eukaryota; kingdom Metazoa; phylum Chordata; class Mammalia; order Rodentia; family Thryonomyidae; genus Thryonomys; species Thryonomys swinderianus. The sequence continues at coordinate 21,486 of PVIC010022861.1, forward strand.
GGCCACAGAGACCTGGCCCTGGGCGGCGGGAGGTGAGAACTGACCAGCGCAGGGAAAAAGCAGCTTTTATTTTTAGACATAATTCATTGTTCACTTAACTTGAACAAGTACCACCTGTATGAGACGGCGAGTGGTGAGAATGAGGAAGGAAATGGCTGAGTGATTCTTCTTTTCCCCTTTCTTGAATTATTTTCCTTTCCCCCCATGAAGAAGAAGATTTTCGTGTTTTGTTTTTGGTCTTCTGAGGCAAGGTCTGGCCGTGTAGTTCAGGTTGGCATTGAACTTGAGGTGATCTTCCTGCCTCAGCTTCCTGAGTGCTGGGATTACAGATGTGCACCGCCTTGCCTAGCTTCTAATTTTTATTTTATCTTTATTTGTCCCTGTGTGGTGTACATAATGATGATGATCCGTAGGAGGAGCTGGTGCGTGGGCACAACACATCTTAACACTTTTTCCGTCCGGTCCAGTCCCGTCCCCTCCCCTCACCTGGCCTCCATCCGTTGGTCCCCTTCCCTTTGAGAAAAGATCCATCTCCTGTCTTCTTCTCTTCTCTTGTCCTTTATTTATAATTTGGGTTTCTCATAGAGGAGGAATCCAGCAATATTTAACCTTGAATGTCTCATTTACTTCACTTAACATGGTTCCAAGGTGCATCCATTTTCCTGCAGTGACTGAAGCTTATCTTTCTTTTTTTTTTTTTTTTTTTTTGAGACAGGGTCTCGCTCTGTAGTCCAGGCTGAGCTCACTATGGTGCCCAGGCAAGCCGCCGCGACTCAGCCATCCTCCTGTCTCTGCCTCCCGAGTGCTGGGATGACAGGCGTGAGCCACCACGTCCGGCACTGTGGCATGTGGTACTGATGGCTGGTGTGCGTGAGTCACCACGCCCAGCACTGTATGTGGTTTCCAGGATCAAACTCAGGACCTTGCGCTTTCGAGGCAGGTGCCGGAACCACTGAGCTAAATCTCCGGGCCAAGCTTATCTTTCTTGACGACAGCACAGTATTCCATTGTGGAGAGACCCCACATTTTCAGGGGCTCAGTTTGTCCCAAGGCTCCTGTCACTCTGGGTGCAGGAGAGACGGGGTCTGAGCCTTTGTCTGGGGCTTTCTCTGCCCTCTGGGGTTCTGGGGGCGGGTTGGCCCCCCACACTTTCAGCTTCATCTCATTTTGGGGTCTGTTGCTTGACTGGGTGGGGTTGAACTGTCTTTGCCCGGCTGGATGTAGGCTGGACTGCCTCCGAGGGCCTGTGGGGCGGGGGGGTGTTCCTCAGTACAGGGTACTATACAGGAGGCGGCTTTACCGCGCTTTGGAGTCTGGGGTCCAGACGGCAGCTTTTCTTCCTCTTTTCCCCCTCCCCCCTCCCCTTTCCCTCCATCCCCAGCCCCCCTTTCTTCTTCTTTTTGAGACAGAGGCTAGCTGTGCGGTCTGGGCTGGCCTCGAACTCTCGGTGATCCTCCTGCTTCAGCCTCTCCAGTTGTCTCGATGACAGGTGTGTGCTACCCTGCCTGGGTGCATGCGGTTTTCAGAGAGCAAATTTATGTTTTAGAATAGTTTTCGGTTCACAGCAAAATTAAGTAGAAGACAGATTTCTCGTCTTCGCCCTGTTCCCACACGCGCCCAGCCTCCCCCACCAGTGGAGGTGTTTGTCGTAGTCGGTGCCAGAGCTGGGAAATGCCCGGCTGTGCTCCTGGCACCGCTGGCCCTTGAGACGCGGGGGCGCGTGCGCGACACGTACCCCTGGGCTCCTGGCCCTCCGCTCAGCGCCAGGTCCCTGCCCGCGCGCGTGGGCCACGTGGTGCCGGAAGCGTCCGAACACCTATCTGCAGACGTGGTTCAGTGTTGGATCCTGCGATGTGAGGAGAGGCCCTTGTGCTGTAGAACCTCAGCGAGACCGGACGTGCTGCTGCAGGATTGTAATCTCAGCACTTGGGAGGCTGAGGCAGGAGGACTGCCGGTTCCGTGCCAAGGCCGGGGCTTGACCCCCAGCACTCCAAACCGGCATGAGCAAACCTCCAGCAGTATGATAAAGTTAGGGACCCTTCCTCTTTTGGGTGATAAATCTCTTCCGAGGGTCCAGAGCTTCCTCTTACTAAGGCCTGTGCTCAGGATCGAGGTGCAGCGCTCTTTCTCCGAGGCCCACACCCGAGCCGGCCGTGCTGCGCCCTCTGCAGCCAGCGCCGGGGCTGCACACTGCTGGTGTCCAGAGCTGGCTGGAGGCGTCTCGCTGACGTGACCAGAGGAGTTTTGCACAGTTGGATGGTGTGTGTGTGCGTGTGTGTGTGTGCGCGCGCACATCAGTGGGCAGCAGTCCTGGCACTCTGGGAGGCTGAGGCAGGAGGGTTGTAAGGTCCAAGCCAGCCTGAGGAACTTAATGACCTGTCTCAGGGGAACAGTAGAAGGGGCTGCAGGAGTAGCCCAGTGCCAGAGGCTCTGGGTTCAACCCCCAGTCCTGCAAAACAAGCCTGGTAAACCAAGCCCTCAAAACAATTCACAGTGTATACATGGATGAACATATCATAGTAAAACACATTTTTTTTTTTTTTTTGAGACAGGGTCTCGCTTTGTAGTTCAGGCTGGCCCTGAGCTCACTATGGAGCCCAGGCAAGCCGCCAGCGAACTCAGCAATCCTCCTGTCTCTGCCTCCTGAGTGCTGGGATGACAGGCGTGAGCACCACGCCTGTCATTGTGGTATGCGGTGTTGATGGCTGGAGGGCGTGAGTCTCCATGCCCATCATTATATGTGGTTTCTGGGGATCGAACTCAGGACCTTGCACCTGCAAGGCAGGCGCCAGAACCACTGAGCTAACCCTCTGGCCCAGTAAAACACATTTTTAAAATTAATGTCTAACAGTGAGTACTTTGAAACCTGAAGCTGGTCACATTACATACAGCGCTTGTAAAACTTGCCTACCTCATTCAGTGTCTGACTCTCATGTTGATAATTGTTCTTTTAAAGTCCTGCGTTCAGTAGCTGCGTAACAGTTCAGTGTAGACCGTAGCATTCTACTGAAACTCCTCTCTTGTGGGGCATCTTGCTGTTCCTGATGTTGCATTTTCTTTTATCTTTTAAAAAAAATCATTGTTTTGAAAGTTTCTTGCTGTGTGATTCAGGCTGGTCTTGAACTTGTGGTGATCCTCCTGCCTCAGCCTCTGGGGCTCTGGGATGACTGGCGTGGGCATGCCTAGTTCCCAGGCTGTTTGGGAGGACAACATGCAATGAGGTCTGTGGCTCCCTAGCAGGTGCCTGGCACCCAGTGGGCACCCAGTGGACCCCAGGCTAACATGGGCCCCTGCAGCTGCAGATGGGCGCAACCTTGGCGTCTGATTGGCCGCACATTGCCCCATGTGGGGTTGTCGTCCTGGCGCCCCCAGGTGACACCCGTGGCTGCCTGGGCTGCTTCCCCCTTGGGCCCCGGCTGGGCCTGGGTGCAGAGCGGGCAGTGGTGTGAGCTCCTCGCTCTGGGTGTTGGATTCTGACCCTTTGGCTCCTGGCCCGAGGCCTGGTCCCCTGGCTTGTGCTGGCTTCTAGGATTGTGAGATTTTTTTTCTTTTTGTAGTTTTGGGCTCAGGCTCCTCAAAAGAAGGCTTGTAGGAATGGGAGGGGCCTTTGATTTTTTTTTTTTTTTAAGAGACAGGGTCTTGCCATGTAGCCCAGGCTGGCCTTGAACTTGCAGTGATCATCCTGCCTCAGCCTCCTCAGTGCTGGGGTGACAGGTGTGAGCTCCCACGGCTGGCCAATACAGAGCTTTGAGAGGCTGTGCCTGTGTCCCCAGCTCTGGCTCTGAAGTAGACCTCTGTGGTCATAAAGTGGAAATGCTAACCCTCTGGTTACAGAGAAACCATCCACAAGATGTTTAAATGCAGTTTTGCCCTTGAGAACATGTTTGAGCTGTGTGAAAGCCAGGAAGCAAGTTCCACGTAAACTCCCTGTGGCGGGGTGTGCCGTGTGGAGCTCCCACGGGCGCCCTCTGACTTCCGTCCGAGTGTGCAGTGTGCGCCACCGGCCAGGGGCGAAGGAGGCGTCCCCACCTGTGGGTACCACGGAGCCTGGAAGCCTCCTGCTAATTTTAGCCCAGAAGAAGCTCCTGAGCTGCTGGATGTTACAACTAAACACCTCAAGAAACTGGCGAGCGCTGGGCGTGGTGGAGCACACCTGCCATTCCAGCATTCAGGAGGCTGAGGCAGGAGGATTGCAGTGAGTCCGAGGCCAACCTAGGCTATGTAGTGAGACTGTTTCAAAAAAAAGAGTTCAGCATTATACAAAATAGTAAAACATTATACAAAATAGTAAAATTTCCATGATGGAAGATCGTAGCTTCTGTAAAGTTCAAGTACTAACAGAGATATATTCTTCTTTTTCTTAGACAGGGTCTTGCTGTGTAGCCTAGTCCGGACTCAAATGCATAGCAGTCCTTCTGCCTCAGTCTCCTGAGGGCTGGGATTACAGGTGTGCGCCACCATGCACAGCATATTTTAAATTTTATTATTATTATTGTGTAATGGGAATCAAACTCAGGACCTCAGGCTTGCCAGGCAGGTGCTGTATTGCTTAGTTACATTCCCAGACCTATTTTTAATTTTAAAAGCACAAATACAAAAAAAAAAAAAGCACAAAACTACTTTATTTTATACTTCCAAAACAAAGAAAGAAAAGATGTGGATTTGGAAATAGAATTAGTACATTGTAAACCCGTTCTGTTTTATTATTGGAAAGGAAATAAGCATTTTGGTAGAACATAGGTAGAAAAACTACTTTTTCTTACTTGCATGAAACAGTCATTCAAAAAATAATTCCATCTTTGAAAGACTGGCACGGAGACGCACATGTGTGATCCTAGCGCTGAGGAGGCTGAGGCAGGAGGATTGCTACTAGTTTGCGCCCAGCCTGGCCTACATAGAACACCGTCTCCAGGAGAAAAAATGCACGTTTGAAGACATGTGCCCGGAGAAGGATTGGGGGCCACCCTGCGCCCTGTTCTCGCGGAGACCGGCGTGCAGTCGGGTTCGGCCCGGGGCTGACTGGGCAGAGGGACGTCACCCCGGGCAGCCCTCTTCGGGAAAGTTCCGTTCTCATCCACGCCAGGGTCCCCGCGGCGGCTCTTCCTGACCCGGCCCAGGTTCTCCCTACAGAGGGATGGGCGCATTTTTGGGCTACTTTTCCTCTGACTGCTACACTTGGCTGCCTAACAAGCAGCCAGAGGAGGAAGGGAGGTTTCCAGCGTCATCCCAGATGCTTTCCATTCCTCCCGCTTTGCGAAATCCCCGGGCCTTTCGGGTTCACGGGGAGGTCGGCATCCACACAGGCCGAGGTTCCCGGCGCGGGCGGCGGCGGGGGAGGGGACCCCCGTGCACCTCACCCGAGGCTTCTGTTTGGCTCCCAAGTGAGAAGCTGGCATTCGTGGAGAGAGTTCTCCGCTTACACGTTTTGTAGAGAGACAGGCCGCGTGTTGGCTTCTTCTCTGACCCCGGGAAGCCCTGTGGGCTCGGGGTGGATTTCTCTGCACCGTGTTTCCTGCTGTTTCTTGCCTGACAGGCGACTTCAGACTTTGGTCTGCGGCCTCCGAGTCCACCGGTCCTACCGCGTCCCGTCTCCGACCCCGGGTGGGACAGCGGCGTCCCACCCCTGCTCCCAGGCCAGTTCCTAGCCCCTGGGACAAAGTGTCCTCTTTCTTTTCATGTGTGACTTTTTTTGGGGGGGTGATGAAGGCCCCACTGCACTGTCCCGGGGGTGGTCACTCTGTCCCCGGGGCCAGGCCAGTTCAGGGGGGGGGTCGCGGTGGGGATGGCACGTTGGGCCCCCGCTGGGCAGAGCCGTGGCTTCGGTCCGCTCCACCTGGGGACCCTTCGGCTTCGCCCCGTGACCCAGATTTGCGTCTGTGTGTCCTGGAAGCATCTGGGAGTCTTCCCCCTGTTGGTAAATGGCGGCTCCTGTTAGGTTTTTTTTTTTTTTTTTT
>PVIC010022862.1:0-27335 GCA_004025085.1 Thryonomys swinderianus
TTCTTCTCGTTCACTGAAGAATGCCTCCCTATAATCTTTCTACTTTCTCTTCTCTTTACTAAGAGCTAGATCAAATGAAACTTTTTATGAGTCTTTACCTCTAGTACTTTGTTCTCCCTTTAAACATGCCATTACATTAACTGGATTATCAGCTATTTCAAATCAGAGATCATACTGTGGCTGAAAATAATAAATGCTTCTTCGTTTGTATGAGTTTCAGACTCATCTGAAAGAGAACTTTCTCCAGAAAGCACATTGTGATCCTCTGTTAAGTATGACTTGTTCTATTAACTGCTGTGGCTTTAATTTTATACACCCAATTTTCTCTTTTAATATTAGGTTAATACACAAAAACATTATGTCTAATGTATATAACAGGATATTTGAGGCCAGAAGATCAGACCTCCTGCTCTGCCCTCGTGTCCTAATTGCATGGCACAAGTGCTGAACAGAGTTTATATTTTTCTAAATAAATTTGTGTCAATACTTAAAAATTCTATTCTTTATTTCACATGCTCAGACTCAGCATCGAATTTACATTGGATGATTTCTCTATGATCCTAAGGCTCACAAATACAACAAAAGTTTGAAAGATTATATTTAGATATTTTTATAAAATGCATTTCTTCTCGTTTTTACATTCAAATGCTAAATGTTGAATTATACAATACTCATAATTAAAAAATATTTTGATATAGGGTATACCATCTTCACAACATGATTCCACTTGGTTCATTCGGGGCTAACAAAATGTTTCCCCCAAATTGGCACATTAATTAAATAATTAGATAAAGGAAAAAGCAATTTTCTGAATGCTTCTTCAGTTTGCATGAGCATCAGACTCATCTCAAAAAGAACTGTGAGGGAAAAGGCAGGAAAGACAAGTTTTACCTCCTATAAACAATCAAATTTCCTCTACACTCACTGTAATACTTTCTCATTATTAAAGAACTAAATCTTTTTTGAATACTTTTGGAGAAAAAATAATGAACTAATTCTATTGTGCTCAACAGAGAAGTAATGTAATATGTTATTGTAACCTGACTTGTATCCTACTTGTAAAGTACTGGAAATTATTATTTTAAATTATGATGTTAGATTAGATTTCCTGCAGCTTAATATTCTGTAATGTAATATAATTGCTAAATGCAAATGAGATACTGTACAGCTTTTCCATAGAGTTGTTCATGAAAGCCAAGCATTTTACATATTACAGTGAAGTGCATGTTATTATAAAACAAATTATAATGAAGCTTAATTTAGTATAAAGAAAAGATGCTACAGCTTTATAATGGGTGTCAGAATAGGCTGGTAGGTAGATAGCATATCTGGCATCCAATGAAAATTCAACTAGCAAGAACATTAAGTATGCCAGGAGTGAATGCTCTGTACTCTAATAGATGTCCTCAGGTTCCCATTACTTCAGTTTAGAGTTCCACTTGAAAATCCTTTCACCTTCCAAATAATGACCAATGTTCTTTGTTATACATAATCCATCATTCATTTAATAACATCCGAGGGAGATGGAAGGAAGGTAATTTTTTTTATTTGTTTTACTTTGTGTTTGCAGTACATATCATTACATTCAGCATGTGAAGGTTGGTACATGTACTTAGCACATCTCAATTCTTTTAGCTTTCCATTCACTTCCCCTTCCTTCAACCTCTATCTTTTGTATCTTTTCACTGGGCAAGTGAAGTTCTTCTTTCTTATTATCTATTTTTTAATATTTTATTTACTTATATTTTGGATTTCTCATACAAGAGAAACCATCCAATGTTTAAATTTGTGTGTCTGATTTATTTCACCTATCGTGTTAATAAGAAGTTTATTCTGTCATTTAGTTTTAGGGTAAAAGTTTATATTTCCCTTATCTGTTAACTCGGATTGATTACTAGTTACTTTCTACATGTGAATGTCTTGTATAAGACATTCCAAGTTCTTGAAAACAGTAGTCCATATCTCATACTCTCATTCCCTAAACCAGAATCTTAGAACAGGGTGGGTTTCAAAAAAGCTAGAATCCGTCCCTAACAAGCTGTAGAATTACAGATAGCTGTTCCCCTCTAAAAGAAATGTCACATGAAATGTTCTGCAAAAAAAGCCTAGAGATAACACATATGAAATATGACCTCATAGTTGTTCAGAAAAGTAATGTGAACTGATTAATTTGGTAAAAGTTTGGTAGACACCAAGATATTTTGTGTGAAGTTCTGTAAATATGAAACTATGAGCTTAGGGTTGTAATATTCTAGGAATTCCGAAAACATCCTTCCAATCAATGAAGAGAATCATGTAACTGTCACCCAATCACATTGGATTATCGACCTAATCTTGCTCCTCTTCATACAGATTTATGGGAAAAGGGTAGTTGGGAGAAGAACATAAAACCAAGGCAATTAGTACTACGAGTATCAAAATTGCTTGCTAATTAAAAAAAAAACATTCCAAAGGATGTATTTCTTACTATTTTTAGTCTTAATGTTCTCCCAATAAGGCACTATTGTAAAAACCAAGCCCCACCCCCAGAAGAGCAGAGATACCAGTAGGTTTGTTGCAGTGCACAAGAAAGCAGCTCAAAAGCAATTCATTATTAATGCCCGAATATTCTTGCTAAACAGTTCTGATTATTTCACAAGAAAGAGGTCAAGGTAGTGGAGAAAGGGATTTAATCAAATAAACTCTCAATCTCTCTCCAAATAGCATTTTCATCCAGCTGCATGTAAATTCCTCAGATGCCTAGCCTCCAAAAGCGCAGGCAAGGTTAATCTGCTATGACTGTTAAAACTTCTCTGATATGCCTATTGAATAAAGATTTAAAATGGGATGAACCTTGCAAGTTACCCCAAATTAGATGGTTTTGTTGCTAATAAAATGCATCAAAGTTGCAGTCTGAAAATAATCAAGCAAGCCAAGTTTATTCCAACTCAGAATCTGTTATTAATTTCTTAAAAAGAAATGTTCAAGATTCATTGTAGCTTTCATTTGTTGAGATTTTTAAAATACCCTCAGATTCCAGAAACATAATTGTATCTCCCCTCTTTGGACTAGTTTAAAATTGTTCACATCTCAAAAATCAAGAAATAGAGCAGGTTACAGTAAGTTTTACTCTATTTTAAAATTTTTGATAATTCATTTTTATAGACTTGAAAGATAATGAATGACTCACCATATTTTACACAGAGTTAATACTTTTCTGATAAATATTACTAAGTACAAATTTGGTGATTTATTGCATAAAGGAAAGTGTGATGTGATTTACCATTTAGAAAATGAAGAAAACTGAATAAAGAGACCAGTAAAAGCGTGTGTTTATATGCATTTTAACATAAAAGGAAAAAAATATTTTTACTAATTTACCCTTACTATATTTTACATGAAACTTTATAATTATCAAAAACCTTGCAAAAGTTAGAATCATGTTTTAAAATATAACAATGCATTTCAACATTTTTTACTTTGAACATAAAGGGTGTGAAATCTATTGTCTTAAAACAATACAGACATGCTATACAAATCTGTCTCTAGCAATTTAAAAAAGATAAAAGCAACAATGATCTTTGACATAAAAGTACAATTTTCTTTCAGTAATGAATAATTTCTGTGAATTTTAAAGTGACAGAAATGTGACAGTTGAGAGAGCTGTAGACAGTTTGTATAGTAAGGTGCTAAAGAATCTCTGCTGTCTTTTGTATTTGAAGGCTCACTATGTGGACATCCTAAAAATTTATAATTTCAAAATCCAAATGAGGACACATGACACCATAATAATGATTAATTCAGTCTATTATTAGTCCAGTAATCCTGAAACTACCTACCTATCTTAATCAATTTTATGATTTTTTACATTGCATATTGTATTTCTATGTTTAAGAAATCACACAGCAATTAAAACCTCTTCTTCAGAAATTAGGGTTTTTTAATCTGATGACATTCTTTGCCCTCTTAGCTTTCAGAACCTTTCTTGAATCGTAGACATCACTTTACACGAGGACAATTTCTCAAAAGCAAAATGTAACTGTCTAATTAAGGGTTGCGTGATTGGCTAGTTCGTGGTCTGTGACAGTTATGACAAACACACACACTGGCACGGCCCTAACCTCACTTCACAGTTTGCAACACAAAGATGGTATTTGCAGAAATGTGGAGAACACCCTTACACAAAGCTTCACCTTGTCTAGTGATATTCCATTTAATTTTTTATTAACTGCCTGAACATATGCCATTCTAGAAGAGGGTAATAGTTACAAAATGTCAGCAGAAACATTTAAACTGCTAAAATGTAAATGATTTTATAAATTTGTAATGAAAGGTAATTGTCATGTGAGAAAAGTAACAGAAAAACAGATATGTGTAAATGTAAAACTGGTAAAAACATACATCTTATTTGGCTGTAGGTAGGAAAACCTAAGTATATTTTAATGAGTACTGTAAGTAGTATTTAAATAAAATTAGATTCATAAGCAGAAAATGTGAATTCTATAATATTTTATTTTCTAACATTAGAAAAGTTTGCAATAATGACAAGAACTCATAGGATTTTAATGTGCTAAATTCACTAAACTGTAGGACAGTAAGATGTTTCACCTCGTTTTAAAAAAAAAACAAATAAATCAAAGAAGGATAATATAAATAGTCTCTGGTATGAGCACAATAGCTTTAAGAACATAATATTCAAATATGATTAGTTTGTTTCTTTAGTTTCCAATATGATGAAAAACAATCTCGTGATTAATCCCATCAGCAACCCAGTGCCTGGTCAGAGCCTTCAGATACATCAAGAACAACAAGAGTCCAGTAAGGAACCGAGGGCTTCTTCAGCCAGCCACCCACCCACCACACAGCAGCCACCTTCCAGTGAGGTTTGCGGGCAACCATCTTTAAATGCTTGAGCTGTTCTGCGTGGCCATGACAAGATTTGCAATTCCCTACGTTTATTTACACACCATCACCCCAACTAGACATCACATGGAAGTGGCATGGTCACAGCTGACCCCAGGGTAGTCCCTGTCTCTGTCGATCCAATTTCATCGTGCTCTGCGGTTGAACTGCAGTCATCCTGGAGAGGAGGCGTGCACAGGATTCCGTGCCACAATAAAATTAGCAGAAGCTTGTCAGGGGGCATTTTCCCGTTCTACAGTGACAGACCCCGGACAAATAGGTCTGCTTTCCAGAAATGGGTAGGGGCTCAGCTCTCTTGAAATGTATATGAGCCCATCATGTTTGTGCCACAGTGCTCTGTGTGGTAAGCCTGTTATGTGATGGCTGGGGAACAATGTTAAGCCTTTGTGGTGTGTTTTTCAGGTTCCTCTTCACAGTTTTCAGTGGCTTTAATTGCATATGAATAGACTATTTATTTTTGGTTTGTTGAAAGACAGCTTCTGTTTAGCAGTAGACATTGAAAGAAATTTATTCTCAGAGAAGAAAAGAAAGCAATACAAATCTATTGTACTTTGAAAGCAAAAGTTTAGGGGGGTTTGCAATTTGATGTGAGTAGACAAATTAAGGATCAAGTCTCTTGAACCCTCTTTGTGAAAAAAAAAATGGTTACATCAGAAATAAAATCTATATGAGAAGCTACATTTAAAAGGTTATTGTAGGAGAATTTTAAAACTCCTTTGTTTAAGATAAAATGTTAAAAGAATAATACAATTAATAGATACATTTTACCAGTTGTGGATAATGCAGTTTAATATATAGTATATTTTCTAATCTACCCTAAAGTGATTTTTATTAGATAGTCTGTGTAGTTCTTACTTCAAACGTTCTCAAAACCCCTCGGATCATTTTATATTCACTGGAAGACAGAAAGAAATCCAAAACCTAGTTAAATAAATTGTTCATTTATTCCTTCCCTTTTATGCACCGAGATCTACATGTGGTCATTAATTATAAAGAGACTATTATAGCACCATATTTTCATTCAATACGATGTCCTGGTATATATCAAAGAAGTCCCATAATTAAAACAGAAGGGCCACAATGACAATTAAAATTACAATCTATATGAGGAAAGAAAGTACAGTTCTGCAATTTTTCACCCTGTCACTGTCAGCTGTGTGCAATATTCTGATCACGTCTCTTGCAAAGCAGCCTAAATTCTTCCTCACCAATGCAACCTCAAAAGCATTATCAGCACCTAAGCAAAAGCCTATGCAAGTATAATTTAATACGAAGCCACAGTTTGCAAGTAATAGCATATAAAGTGATATTTAAGTGGTGTTTTAAGCACACTTCTGATGGCTACAGCCGCTTTTCCCTGGTAAATGCGTTTTCCTTTGAGTAGTGATTATGAGTCCTGGGTGAAGAGGTCCTGTGTGCAGGTCTGTCTGTAAGCCTTACTTCCAGCTGCCAATCTTCGCTTCACAGTGAAGAAAAAGCCACATAGCACCTTGTTCTTACTCTTGTATGCTGTCATCCCCTGAGCCTGATAACACAAAATCATTTCCACGTAACACTTTCCTGCTTCTGCCTCTTAAACCTCGAGACCTACACATTGTGCATGCCCTTGCACCCTTGGCAACGGCTCCTGGGAAGCCCCTTCCTTTAAAGCACTATTCTGCTAGCGGACTATTTTTAACACTTATCTTGGTAAATATCTACATTAATGGAGTACAAAGCTTTTTGGGAGCAATATGTATTTGCTACAATTTATTGTCTATAAAAGTCATGAACAGTGAATTATTACTCTCAAAATTGTGTTTTTCTTTATAATAATTTTAAACTGAGAGCTCATATATGAAGCATGCAATGGAGATTGAGAAGGTTTTGTATAATAAAACTGTGACATGGTCATTTTTTCTAGTTTTGCATTACGGAGACACACTCATGCATGGTGCTTTTTAAATTCTTATTATGTGTGAGGTCAGGGGGTCGAATGTCAGAAAGTACTGTTAATTTCACGGGGTTAGGGGAAAGTAAATTCAGAGGGAATACAGATCACTTAGCACAGAAAACCAGCTCCTTTGAAGTTTGGTTTTACATTTGTTAACCATACCCTTCAGCTGACGAACCATTGAGACCACGGTGACATTCTGGTCCCAGATATAATGGCTTGACATGCTGCAGCGAGAGTGATTCCGTCGCCCCGCTCCCCACACCAGCCTCAGCCTTCCTCCGAACCACTGAAGCACTAAAACTCCACACAACTGGAACTGAACAAAGCATGTTGCCATTTTGGCTGTGATGTTTAAATTATAGAGAAAGCAGTCAGGATGTCTTAAAGTTCAATCTGACAAGAAATGTAAAATATATTTCTGTCTTCATTCTGTAGGAAGGTTGTGTCTCACCCCACACAGGATCGCTACCCAGAGCCCTCTTAAAGCGATTCATAGTAGAACCTCAAAGACCACACTTTTGTATTTTAGGATTTTTTCCCCAATAAAAGAAAAAAGCAACTTAGCATTGGGAAACTTTCCAGTAAAAAACAATCCCCTGTAAAACACTGCCTTCTGCAGTTGGTAGTGTCTGGAGTGCCACTCCAGATTGCTGCATGGGTACACATCACACGTCGTACAACCCACTATCAACAATGACAAGACAAACAGTGGCCCCTTGAATATTGATGATAGCTGAATAATAATACAAATGTGTTTTACTGTGAGGACAGAGACCGTGTTAAACTCTGTTCAACGTGCAATTTTATTTAAATATAATTCACTGGGCCAGTATAGACAGATGCTGATAGGTTTGGTGGGGTTGTTTTCATTCTTATTAGTTTTTTTTAACAAGATTTTTTTTTCTGATTCAAAACTCCAACTGGGCTCAGCTGCCCCCTTATAATTAAATTTTAATGACTGTGCCTGAGCATTTGTGTTTCGGCAGCAGGCTCAACAGTGTTAGCATTTCACTGGTTACAACTAGACTTTCAGGGGACTGAGGGGGCCAAGGAGCTCCAAGAACGGTCCCCTGACTGGGCTACTTGCACGATTTCGTGGGACAGCTAACCCCAGGTCAACTAGTCACAGCAACTTTAAAAAAAATAATAATTGAAAATAAAATATAGTGCATTCCAAATTATAGGAGCCTGAGGGCTCACGCTTTTCATTGTGAGCTTTGCCCTCTCGAAGTTCTAGTTCTATGTATTTTCCTATGCCAAAGGCTCCACAGGTAAAAAGAAGCAATATGCAGGACTGCTCATAAAATTACTTTTTCCCACAATACAGCAAGAATAATCTAGGATACACATTTTAATCAACGATTTAAAAAAAAAGTAGAGTCATTTTTAAGGTTTGCAGTGGTATATTTTGCTCATTCCTTTTATAATTAAAAACTTTTTTCCCTCACATCCCCTTTCCAGCAAGCAGCCTGTTGCCTGAAGTTTTAATCCTTCATTACGAGTTAAAACAAAATCACCAATTAGGCACATGAACACGTCTGTATTAATCTCATTAAGGTGATGGCACCAAGTAAATTGGAACTATTTTTGTGCTTTTACTGTGTTCCTATGGCTTTATCAGGCCCTGTGGTCATATACAAAGACCTCGCAGCTCAGTCACTTAGAGTCATTCAGTTGTGGACTGAATGTGGCATTACCATCTATGGCTGAAAATTGCTTTCAGCTTTTAAACTGCTCTGACTAGTCTGTAGTTAATCTTAGATCATTCACTCGCAAAATTAAATGAGCCAGAACGATGGTCTTTTTTTTATAAAATAATACATCACAAAACACTTATTTGCCCTGCCCAAAAGAGAGATCAAATTCATTTAAAATGCCATAAACCAGAGTTGTGAATTTTTAATTTTATTTAGTAGCACAGAAATAGAGGGTACGCTATCTTTCTACAGCACATCATTGCTATAAATTTACATATGGAACATGGTTTGATGCTCAACCAACCTTTAATCTACCTTTGATGCATACTTCTTCCACATGGTCATGTGACACTCCTATTAATGCAAATGGAAAAAGGACTGTTTGGGATCCCTGATGTAATTAGCCAGAAACCATCATTTGAAAACGTGCGTAGTTGAATCACTGGAGTTCCCTATAAAGTTCACAGTCATCATCACAAAAGAATGTCAGTAAGAAGCTAAGTTTATTTTGTTATTCCATATATTTCTATATTTTCTGCCAAATAAATGTTGCAGATCATTTTGTATAAGAGGGACAGTCAACCAGAAAATGATTTCTACAAAATAAGCCTTACAGGAGTGAAGCATTTTAATTTTCCTAGGATTTTTTAATCTAATTTTCATAAAACATAGAGAGAAAATGCTAAATGAGGCAAGAGGAAACAACATTTCTTGTCCTGTTTACATGATTATCACATATCATAACTACTTAAAACGTATTACCTTGTAAATGAAACCACAGGGTGTTTTGATCTCTGTGTTTTCCCTCTCTCCCCACTGCCTTACCCCTTAATAGAACTCAAGTTTCTATTTTGCCCTTGAAGTCACTAATTTTAGGCTTCAAAAAACTTGAGCCACCACAAATGAGGTGAGGTCACCTCATAACACCAGATGGAGGCAGAAAAAAGTTGGGATGTTTGAGTGGCTGACCCAGCGGGTCCCATGGTGGATGACAGCACACTAAGGTCAGATATTGGAAAATAAGGTTCATGGTGTTCTGTCAGTGGGACCCAAGCAAGCTACTTGTTTGACAGAGAGGGACGTGTGTGGTCTGGATCTCAAGAAAAAGGAAGTCAGCCACCCACAGCAAGTATTACCCTGTCGGCCATCCAAAAATGATTCTGACATCAGCTTGGGGAGACAGCTGAGAAATAGAAAAAAATTATAGGGATATATATATATATATATATGTATATATATATACATACACATATATATATGTGTATATACACACACACACATATATGCACAATAATAATTATAATCTACCAATGAAGATGGCACCATATTCACAGTCAAAGCACAGATTAACCTCAATACTATGGAAGTTTTTCATTAAGAATGTAATTGTCAAAACCATGTGGTGACATCCCTTTATTTTTGCCATAGTGTCAAGTAAATGGGACTTGACTCCAGTTATACAATTCTAGAAGACAACCATTCATTTAAAAAAAAAAAAAAACAGTGTTACAGACACAAAGTCCAAAGTGCTATATGCATACATAGAGTACAAAATGTATCTCTATATGAATGCTAGCTTTTTAGTTTAGATAAAAGCAAAGTTGACCAGAATTAACAAAAGAATTCACTACATTATTATTTTTCAATTGTAAGCATATCTTTCTGTCACATTTGTAAGAATGTAGAGGGAAAAAGAATCTGTGAGGAAAATATTATACCCACTTGTATTGAACCTGTCGTTCCTCTCATAAAAAAATTTTGCTTGAAAGTCCTTGACCTGATTCTGGCTATAGTAGTACATCTCAAATCTCATCATATTTCTACCTTAAATCACATACTAAGTTTATGTTTGCCAATAAATTTTAGTAGTTTAAAAGGACCTGAATTCAAAATTCATCCCTTTTCTACAGCATGGATGAAGCAAACGCTACATATATATGCTTATATACCATTCAACTTTAAGGTTACCATTCTAAACCGTGCACAATACTAGATAGTTTTTCCAACTCAAGAAAAAAATCTGCATATTGTTGTTTATTCTGTAAAATATTCCCTTTTTAATAGCCTGAACCAAATAATTTCTCATTTTTACAGGCTTCACTTCACTTTTCTCACAGTGAATAAATTGCAACTTATTTCCATGAAATTCACAGATGACACAGATCTTTATTTTGCATAAAGGCATAAAGAAGTGTCTAATATCTTCAATATTCATCTGCTAAGTGGACATTTGCATTGGGTTAGAACGGAAGAGGAGCCCCAACCCTCCCGCAGTGACAGCTGTACAAAGGGATGACATCTGACAGCTGTGACAGTGCTGAAGGGAAACTCAGATGACTCGCAGCATCCATGATCCAATTACAGCACACATCCCTCTGACAGACCCAGCAGCTTGACTCCAGCGTATGGAAGGACAGTATTGATCTCTTGTCAGAAACCAGTTGCCTGCCTGCAATTGTGCGCTGCTGAACTTTGAAAAGCTATAGTACCCTCTTAAATGATAGGGGCAGGCAGGTTATAGTATTCAGGTACAAAGAGAGGTGCAAAGGGTATCTGCTAAATGCTCTAAACTTGAACAAATCATAACAATATGACAGTCCAATCATACTCAAGGAGCCCAGCTGATCTAGCTGGCTACTGTCTGTGCTAATGGAAAGACAGCTCTTTGTGTTTAGTGGGATGATCTTACTTGATGAAAAGGCCACTGCAATTAGTGCATGCTGGTTGGCTGTGCAGGGTGACAGCAGCATGGACGGTATAATGGCAGCTGCCAATAACCCTAACTTCAAGAAAGCAGACAATTAGGTCTTTGATCCTAATACTGTTAGTCCTCCTACTCCAGACCTCTGCTTTGCCTTTACTGTAAACCTCACAAGGGCAATGTGGTACAACTTCCCCAAACAGAACAAGTTGGCCAAGAGGTCAATTACCTGTCTCCTCTTCCTTCTAGTCCCGCCTTCCTCAAGGGAAGAGAGAGAGGGGGGCGGGGAGGGAAGGAGACACACATAAATATGTCCTTTCAATTACACTTAAAAGGAAGCTGATATATGAGAATACATAGCCTAGGGTACAAAATTTTAAGGTGCATTTTTAAAATAGCATGCTGAAAAAAGATACTGGAGTTGAAAATAGAGATATTCAAAGCCAAGTGATCTAATATTTTGGAACATTCATAGACCTGAAAGGTTGTTAAAAAGCCTAGGATCAAGCGCACCTTCAATTTAGCTTCATCAATTCAGAATAAAGTTAGATGAAGTATTCTGAAGACTTAGAGCATATGTAAAACTTAAAATGCAAATTATCTCAGCACTTTTCAAGATGTAGAGTCCCAGAGACAAGTAAAGGAATTAGATGGAGTAATATAAGTTAAGTACTGGAACATACATAGACACATACATACATAAATATGTGCATACATACATACATGGTGATACACAAATTACAGTGTCATAGACAAATCAATAATCAGACAAATGAGGTTTATATCAGACATAGGTCCCTTTTAATGTAATGAGTATAATGGAAAAATGGAAAGGTGACATGTTATAAAACATAAATATGTGTTTCAAATAAACAAAGAATTAAAGAATAGATCCAGAATGTAAAAGGATAGCCACACATGGTGGCACACATCTACATTTCCAGCACTCTGGGGGGCTGAGGCAGGAGGATTGCAAGTTTGAGCTCAGGCTGAACAATTTAGTGACTGAGACCCTGCCTTAAAAATAAATAAATAAGCCAGGGATGGTGCCTCATACCTATAATGCCAGCACTCAGCTGTCAAAGACAGGAGGACTGCCTTGAGCTCAAGGCTTGCCTGGGGTACATAGTGAGTGGGCCAAGTGAACTACAAAGTGAAACTTTGTCTCAAAAAAAAATCTTGCCAGGCGTGGTGGCTCACGCCTGTAATCCCAGCACTCAGGAAGCAGAGGCAGGAGGATTGCCAAGAGTTTGAGGCTTGCCTGGGCTACATAGTGAGCTCAGGGCCAGCCTGAACTACAAAAAGAGACCTTGTCTCAAAAAAAAAAATCATCTTTTTAAAAAATAATTAATTAATTAAATTTAATTTAATTTAATTAAAAAGGGCAGAGAATGTACCTCAGTGCAAAGTTCCTAGATCCACTCTTCAGTACAGCCATAAATGATATAACATAAATGAGAGAGGGTTATAGAAACCAAGGTTGTGGTAATATCATATATATTAAGTATCACTAATGTTAGTTTTATCTTATATACTAAGTAAATATATATATATATATACACTAAATAAGTAAATATATGTATAAGTATGTGCTTGTGGGTTTGTGTGTTACCGTTGGCTTCTATAATCATAAGAGGTGCTTAAAGTGGTGGCTGTTACCTTGCAAATATCTATTAGTACCGTAAACAGATGAACTGTGTGTACACTTTTTGGTAAGCTCCATATATATGTGGTATATTCTTAACATATTTTGTTATTTGTAAAAATACAAATAAGAAATACTCAGTACTATCTTAAATAAAGTTACTAGTTTTTTAGGATAAATAGACCAGATGTGGGTGCAAAAAGTCAGGGAACAATTCTCAGAGGAGGTGATACAAGATTTAAGTCTTTGGTCAGGCAAGTGAAGACAGTTTGTATGGCACAAGCCAAGAAGCAAAGCACATTTAGGTAGTTACCATGCCCAACCATTGGAATGAATACAGATTAGCAGCAAGAGAGACTTCCAGAGAAGAAACCAAACATTTCAAGAGATAAAACATAATTCATGACCAATAAGAACTACACATTTTCTCAATTACCACATTGAAAAGATAGCATATAGTTATTCAACTGTGCTAAACAGTATGCAATAAAAACAACCACGTTCTTGGGCCTAACCTAAACCTACCAGGTTGAACTGATGATCGATCGATCTATCTATCTAATCTATCTATCTATCTATCTATCTGTCTGTCTGTCTGTCTGTCTGTCTGTCTGTCTGTCTGTCTATCATCTATCTAATGCAACTATGTTAGAAGATTCTTATTATTGACTGAGTTTAGAAAACATTGATGAAAGTCAGCCTTAATGTTATTATGTATCCAATAGACCTTGGGGAAAAAAATAAGCAAGCCAATCAAAAACTCCGTTTTAGGATTTATTTCTATAGTGATATATATTAAAGGAAATATACAGCACTGTCTTCATTCCACCAAGATTATGACATAATTATCATTATGTTTGACAAATAAATTTTAAAATAGTATTGTTTGAAATTACATTTCAAAAAGCCCATGATATTTATTCATCTGATTTCACTATAATTTAATCACTGATCAAAATAATAAAGTAATATAAATTCAGAACTATTTTAAACTGAATCATACTGCTATGAAACTGAGCAGACAAATACAAAATGCTTTTATGTTTTTACTTACTTTCAGTCTTTATTTCCTGAAACCTTCTGATTATAGTAGTGGATGATGAGATATTAAATATCATTAATGTGAGTTTTATCTTATGCACTACATAAGTAAATAACTTTACCAATAACAGTGGACTATATTTTAGTGACTTCTATTTCCTTAAGTCTGGGAATACTAAGGCAAAGAGAAAGAAAATATTTCTCCAGCTTCATCACACCCCTCCATGTGGTGAGATCATTGGCTTGAGCATAATACTGCCACGGTCTAATCTAGGCATTGATCTTCTTGTGGATCATTTAACTTTGTTCTGCTCCATTTCAAAAACTGCACCCTTAAACTTGTCCATCTCTCAAATACCTGTCACAAGTCATAAGGAAAATGAAGAAAGAATGTGGATAGTTGCATAGAAAAAACACACAACTATTCAATTTAATTAAATTCAAGTCAGTTCAATTCAGGAAAAGTTTATGAAATATATATCCTATGCTGGTTTTTCAAAGTCATAGACCATAAACTGGAGTTCAAAAACCTGACCATTTGTTTTCAGAGATACATAATGAATGGTAATACAGTTACCATTATGTTTATAGGGGTAAAAATAATAAAGAAATGCAGTCAAAACATGGATTATCTGGTAGGTAATAAGACAGGAGACTTCAACAAGTTGAGATTATTCTAATGATAAATAAGAGTTCATTTGATTTAAAGGGTGTTGGGAGACTTTATTTTTTTTTTTGAGACAGGGTCTTGCTTTGTAGTTCAGGCTGGCTCTGAGCTCACTATGGAGCCCAGGCAAGCCTTGAACTCAGCCTTGATCCTCCTGTCTCTGCCTCCCAAGTGCTGGGATGACAGGCGCGAGCCACCACGCCTGGCACTGGGAGACATTAATTTTTGAGGGCTGGGGATTTAGCTCAAGAGGTACTGCGCCAAATTTTTGATGCACAAGGACCTGAGTTCGACCCCTGGTACCACCAAAAAAAAAAAAAAAAAAAAGCTAAGCATGCTAATATTGATGAGATATATGTTTTGAAAATTAAAGACATTCAGTTTTGCTGATATTTTTCTCAGTTTCTGCAATATTTCACCCTGCTTATGTCTTCCATAAACATTTTTTTCTGGAATCCACCACATACTCATGTCCTCTCTGGTTTCTAGGGAAAAGATACACAGATAGGCCATGCTTCCCAAAACATTACTACTTACAGATGTTGTGTGTTTCAAAATACATGACAGTGAATGGGACCACAACGCTAATCTTGCACTATAAGATTTCCAATGCCAGTATAGTAATAAAAGAATAATAGCACAAAAATCTAGGGAAAATTACATGATGTTGTTTATTTTATTTTCCTGCAAGAAAAATAAACATTTTCTTTGAAAAACATTTCTTAGCTAATCGTCCTTATGACTTTTACCTCAAAGCCCATCTTGTTTCACATCTAGATTTGTTGTCATGCTAGCCTCTGAGAAGGGGAGAGTATGATCCATGTGAATGTACAAAGAGCATGTAAAAACCTTCAACTACATGGTATGGGAAATACAGCCTCTGGAACCATGAATATATTCTTAACAGTCTATGTTCCACAAAAAATGCACTTACAGAGATTAAAACTGGTCAGTATTCCCAGATTCTGCTGTTGCTCTTAATCTGGATGACTTTGTACCAGGTTTGTCAGAGATAACTTGAGAATTTAATGGTCATCAGAGAGACAGTGTCAGGAATGCCTGACGATGGTCCGACGCAGGCTTGCGTGCACTGCCCGAACTCCTCAGGGATTATGAGTAGACGTTCTGCTGAATGCCTCTTGAGTACAGATTGTCATCTACATCTTATGGGAAATGCCAAAAGGACAGCTTTCATCCAAATTCTTTATTTCATTAGAGTTTGTATCTATTTTATCTAGTTCTAGGACACAGCATCAGATTGTGTCAATCTATGAAATTACTGTGTAGGTACCAAATTTTGTAAGTATATCTGAGATTATAGTCTCATCCCTGAATAAGTCTGTGGGAAATGGGGCAAATAATTAGCAGCCACCATCAGTCAGTTCATGGGTTGCTTGTTTGAGTGACAAACTTAAAGGTTAGTCATAAAGTCCATTGGAAATATTGTTCTTCCTTGAAAAACAATTATGTTGAGACATTGAACATTAATTTCCAACTGCATACTAACTTTAAATATCATTTATCTAACATCTGTGGAACTGACAGCCACTGTGCC
Source organism: Thryonomys swinderianus (assembly GCA_004025085.1). NCBI lineage: Eukaryota > Metazoa > Chordata > Mammalia > Rodentia > Thryonomyidae > Thryonomys > Thryonomys swinderianus. The sequence goes on from PVIC010022862.1 coordinate 16,145, forward strand.
AAGTGTTTTATCTGGGCAATCTATGATAGTCCTAAAGCCAACACTCCTATTAGTAAAGATTCCCATATGACATAACACCAGGATTTGGGGAGGTTAAGTCATTCTCTATAGTTGGTATTAGATACAGTGAGCCTGAGTCAAAGTAGGTTGGACATAACCCAAGCCCAATGTCCTCATTTTTTAAATACAAGCTATTCTGCTTCTTTCACTATTTAACCATTTAACTATGAGTCATTTTAAATTGTACTTTAAAAATATTTTAAAACTGCATTATAGATATAATTCATCATTTAGACATATCCCACTCAGCAGTAGTTAGGGCAGATAAATATACAACTATTCCTGTGAAAGCTTAGGAAACCTTGCCCCAAATTGTCTCCAGTAATGTATATATGTTGAATCAAGGCTCGACAGAAAATACCCATCTATGTTGCCATATGTATACTACAAAGATTACTGTTACCTGCTGTGTATTGTTACTTCCGTTAGCTTTTCAAGTACAATATTTGAAGGAAAGTTCTCCTTCCTATGTTGTCTGTATAGAAGGACCGAGTTAGAAACCCCTGTACTCCTGATATCCACTCTGTGTTGACCATTGCCAATTTATTAGCCTTGCATTACATAATCATCTTCTTTTGAAATAATTTTGCATTTCCCATAAATAGAGTGCCATGAAAATTATGGAGGGGGAAAAAAAACTGGCAAATTAAACCTCTTCACTGTTAATTTGATTCCATTTTGTATAATGTTTAGTAGAACTTTGAATTATTTGATTAACAGGAGGCAGACAAATGATAATTTTATGCATTTTAAATAAAATATCATTTTGAATAATTTTCTTGTCTAAAAAGTTTTTTAGAAAATTCCATATAGAATTTTTGTTTATAAAGCAAAATAAATCATTGACCCCCCAAAACAAATTTTGACAGAGGCAAGAAATCTAGAAATTAGCATGAGATATACCTAGGATGAAACATTGTACAATGAATAGAAAGCAGGTGAAGTATTTGCTCAAGCTCTTGAACATTAGGAAATAAAGCAAATATCAATAGAGGATTTGTGAAATCAGATACACACAAAAGGAATTCTCCTTTACATTTTATTATGGATTTTGTAATTCTTTGTCAATGTCATTTTTATAATTATTCATGTCTAAATATTCAGAAAGGGACACAGGTAAGGTGATTTTGTATTGTCCATCCATGCCTTATAGTTAATGCATAAAGTCATACTAATTTAAATGAATATAACAAATATCGTAGTGCTCTGAAAACTGCCAGAATTAGTTTTACATATTTGTATTCATTTGTTTCAATTTGTGAAATGTAACCCATGGCCTCCAAGACCATGTGCATGATAAAATGATCAGAAAACAAATTATAAATAGTAATCAGTGACCTCTTTCTTAGCCACTGAACTTTACCAGTGGCCTGACCCAAGATCCCAGGCCTGCAGGCAAATCAACTTGTTTTTTAACAGTTCATAAGGTAAAGAAATTTCTAAATACAATTCCTTATGAGAATGGCCACCCCCTCCCAGTTTGATAAAACTGACCGAGACCTGCCAACTGCTGACTGTTTTAGTTATATAGCAAAATTTAATTCTGAAATATAGAAGTCAAATATACTATAATGATTTTATAGAACATAGTTCATAAATTTAACTTATGTTTATTTATATGTATATATGTAGTTTCTGAGACAGGTTCTCACTTTGTAGTTCAGGCTGGTCCTGAGCTCACTATGTAGCCTAGGCAAGCATCAAACTCAGCAGTCCTCCTGCCTCTGCCTCCCAAGTTCAGAGATTACAGGCATGAGCTGCAATGCCTAGCAACATACAATATTTTTATGAATGTTTAATAATGGTTATAAATTTAAATTTTATACATTAATATGCATATGTGTATATTTAAATATTTTGCTATTATTTACATATACATATCTGTATGTTTTGAGAATCAAGTTGCACAAAAACAGAATCATAAAACTGAACTGCGGCCATCATGGCACCATGATGGGCTTGGGCTCTTCCTCACTTGGCTCTTGAGGTCACCAACAAGACCCCAAAGCCAACAAAGTTCCCTTCAACTTGAGTAAAGGGAGTAGTTTTGAGAACTGACGAGATTATTCACAATATACAACAGTCACAGTTTAGACAAATCATTTATTTATTTACTGTCCTAAAATGAAGAAATTATCTAATTGTTAAAACATTAAAGCACCAATGGCATAGAACAAAATCTGAGACATTGTAATTTCATTGACTTTGATCACACTGTTTATAACAATTTAATGAATCATAATTTAATAAAGTGCCTGTATACCTTAGACACATTTGTAAAATGCAAAAGAAAGATGTACATATTATAAAAGTTGTCATTTAGCAGAAAGCAAGCCAGCTTGAGGGATGCACCATAATCTCAAGATGAGTAAGCAGAGTTTTAAAAATATTATCCCTTATAATTTTTTTTTTCTTTTTGAGACAGGGTCTCGCTTTGTAGTTCAGGCTGGCCCTGAGCTCACTATGGTGCCCAGGCAAGCCACCACGAACTCAGCAATCCTCCTGTCTCTGCCTCCCGAGTGCTGGGATTACAAGGCGTGAGCCACCATGTCCGGCATTGTGGTATGCGGTGTTGATTGTTGGTGGGCTTGTTTCCACGCCCAGCATTATATGTGGTTACCAGGGATTGAATCCAGGACCTTGCGCTTGCGAGGCAGGCGCCGGAACCACTGAGCTAACCCTCCGGCCCTCCCTTATAAATTTTACTTAAACTACAGAAGATATTGGATAGCTTTAACCTGTGGTGAAATCTAATAGTTTATACTCTTATACCTGCAACAAGAGAAGTGTAGCCCCTCTGGTTCACTATAGACTTTTCTTCTCTAAATGGAAATAACTGTCATGGTAGCATTACAATTTCTCTCAAGAATCAACATTCAGCCCTAAGTATCAGTAGGAAGGTTATGAATTTAAAGATTAGCAAATGGGAAAATGTTAAAACTTTGAATAGGATACAGTGTTAAGGAACTTAACTTTTAAGAAAAGAATTAATAGCAAAGAAAAAGAGATAGAACATTTATCCAGATATTATTGTTCCAAATTACTTACCTTGTCATTAGTGATCATTTTCAAATTTGATCAGAGGGCTAGCCCTGAGAATTATACCAATTAGTTCCATCATAACATATTGCTGTTCAAAAAAGCTGCACAGGTTACTTTTTTATATTCTGACATCTTTATTATAACAGTAAGAAAACCATAGCAGTGCTGAATCTAAATTTAACCAAATATACAAAATTTCTATAAAACCTAAATATCCAACACAACATAAAGTAGGACATAAAATAAAATTCTTTCATATAGAGCAAATCTCTAAACCTATAGACAGATCTAGCATTTTTGTTTCCTAAGTTTAATTTTTTTTATTTTTCTCAATACTAAACAAAGTTCATTTCTTGCATCTTCTTAAAATTTAAAATATCCATTATTAGAATGTTACCTACCCTTTTATATTGTTTACTGTATTCTTTACTTTTTTAAAGTTTCTGTTATCTGATGAGTTTGATTTTTGTTTGATTAGTCATCAGAATTAACATCATGGTACAGTTTCTCTGAAGCATTAGAACTATATCTCTGTATTACTTTGAATGACTATAATTTGTCAATGAATATGAAAGTGTACACCCTTTTAAAATGTTTTCATTGATACACAAAAACATAAACATACATGGTAATGCCTTACCAAGGGATATTTCAGATTATAGAATTTTAATGTTTAAATTGGTCTAAACATATTTATCTGCCTAAACATTTATTATTTTTTGGTAAAAATACCAAAATTCTTTCCTTCAGCTTGTCAGGATTCACAGTTCCTAACGGTTATCTATGTCATCATCAGGTAGAGCAGGAGACCAGGTTTTCTTGCTCCTGTCTAACTATAACTTCCCCGCTGATTAGCCTTCCCCCGGTCTCCCATACCACAGGGTTTCTATCCTCTGGTACCCATCATTCCACTCTCTGCACCTGTAAGATCAGGTGTTTTATACATTATCTAGGAGTGAGAGGACATGATATTTGTCTTTCTGTACCTCTTATTTTACTTAATACAATGATATCTCATTTCATCCACTTTGTTAGAAATGACAGGATTTCATTATTTTATAATATAATGTTATACTCCATATATGCACATTTTCTTCATTCATGATTCAGATGTTTAGATTAATAAGTTAGTCAGTTGAGATTTATTGTCCATTTTAAAATCATATTATGTGCTTTTTCATCACTGAGTTGTGAATTATCTTATGTATTCTGGCTAACAACTCTCAGACCTATACATTGTAATGCTATCTTCCTTTCTATAGGTTGTCAATGCACTTCATTGTTTCTTTATCTAGAACTTTGTAAATTTCACTCATCAACTTTGTATAATTTAAATGCAGAAAAATTTTACCTCTTTGGTTAAATTTATCTCTAGGTATTTTTTCTGTAACTATTTTAAATGAAATTGTTTTCTTGATTTTTCTCTTATATTTCACTATTTCATATTGCAATGCTATTTTTATAAAATGTTCATTTTTCATTTTGCAACTTAGCTGAATTTATTAACTAAGTTCTGTTTTGTTTTGGGTTCTTTGATGGAATTTTGGTATTTTCTAAATATAAATTCATGTGATCTATAGTCACAGTTTAACTTTTTCTTTTCTAGTTTGCATTCCATTTGTTTCTTTTTGTTGCCTTAATAATCTGGCTGTGATTTTCAGTACTGTATTGAATAAAAGTAGTGAAAATGAACATTCATGTCTTGTTAGAAGTTTGAGAGAGAAAAGTTCCATTTTTCCCAAATTTGTACAATGTTAACTTTAAAAATATCCTTCATTTAAAAAAAATCCTTTATTTGGATGATATGTGATCCTTTTATATCTAATTTGTTATGTTTTAATCATAAAGGAATTTCAAATATTATTGAATGGCTTTTGCATCAATTGGCATGATCATATAGTTTTTATCCTTCATTATTTTGATAAGCTGGATGAGGTTATTGATTTGCATACTGAATCATCTATGCTTTCCCTGGAATTACTCTCATTGTACATGGTGAATAAGCTGAAAAGTTTTGTTAGAGTCAATACACTAGTATTTCGTTGAGAAATTTTTCTATATTTATCAAGGATACACTTATTTTCCTTTTGACAATTTTTAGTTATCTAATTGGTATTAGATCTTGCTTATATGCTGTACTGGCAGTTTTAGAGTCTCCTTAATCTATTACTTCCACTTTGCCTTCAGTTTATTACATTATTTCTTCATCTAGGCCATCTTATACCTAGGCTCTGTATTGAATTTTCCCCATAGATTGTATTTCTGCTTACTTCTTTTCATGATTTGTGATTCTTTACCAAACTGGTAATTCATATCTTGTGATGTTTTGTTTAACTGTTGTTTGTTTCTTTTAAGCCTGTTGATCATTATTAGTAAAATCCTTTATCTATTTAATAAAGTTATTTTATTCTCTCTAAACATCTTATGAATTTTCTTATGTGTTTCTTCTTTGAGTTCTTCAAAAATGTTGACCATTGACTTTTAATTTTTGCCTGTAAATTTTTTCACTTCTTTTATCTGTAAGATGAGCTTGTGAGGAGTAAAAGTTTGAGGATTTTTCTCCTTGCTTTGTTTTCTCATATTTCCACTGATTTGGGCTGCTGTTTGAAGATCACTTGGGTAGGAACACTTGGCCACTACTGCAGAGACATCTTTAGCTAGAGTTAGTCTCAGTTTAATGTGTCCTTGGGCTAAGTTTTCAGGGGGTTCTTAGTGTCCAATCCTTTTCTGAGGACCCCAAGTACAACACAGAGTGGAAAACAAGCCATAGTAAAGTTGATGACAGAAAGATAAACCAGATATTGGCACATAGTAAAAACCAGTTAATATCAGTATCTGTAACACCCCTGGCAAGAACAAAAAAATCAACAATAATAATAGAATCAAACAGAAACTAGATGTGGACATACCATACAAGCCTGTGTTTCCTGGAAGCAGCTGTTCTATATTCCCTCTAAATGGCTAGAAGTCAACCTTTTGGTTTTCTACCTTAAAGAAATAGAAAAAAAATTAGACTCTAAGAACAAAACAAGAGATGATGTACAGCGCTATCATTAAAAATGAAACAGGAATAACCTTACTGTACCTATAGGTGCTCAAAGACAAAAAATGGAAATATGTGAAAATTACAAATACTTTGCCTATAAGTTTGTCAATGTGGATCAAAGATTCCATTTTTTGTAAAGATGTAAACAGCTAACAATCATTCAAAAAGAAATAGATATATTATCTTCTATATAGTTTTACAAGTGAATCACTCTCCCAGTAAGAACAAACTTCAGAGCCAGATGGTTTCTTTGACAAATTCTACCAAACAAAAACTATCAACTGTTTGCCATTTCAGTAGGTAGAGAAAGAATCAGTTCAAAATTTTTCTATACATTTGATCACATTCAAAATTGACAGTTTGTACCAGTACATGACACATCTTGATTCTCATTTTCCCCTTCCTTCCCTACAACTCCCTGCCCACTATGTACATGAGCTTTGTTTTATTTTTTTATTTTAAACCATCAAATTTTTCTTTCCCTTCTTTACTAGCTCCTGTCTCTCCCCCTTTTCCTTTTGGACATTTTCTTCCTATTTTGCAATATTTACACATTTTAGAGCTCATTTATACTTTCAGTTTCCCATGCCAGAGAAATGATAGGATATGTACACATCTGTGTTGTATTTATTTCACTTATGAGTATGTCCTCAAGGTAGGTCCTTTTGAGAAAAATGACTCAAATTTATCATTCTTTATGATAAAGTAATGCTCCATTTTATTTAAAAAAATAAAAAAAACACATCTTTATCTAATCTCCTGTTGATGGGCATTTGGGTTGTTTCCAAGATTTAGCTATCACAAACTGAGCTGCTATGAACATGGGTCCACATATGTCACTGTGATAAGAAACTTTTAATTCGTTTGTGAATATACCCAGCAGAGAAATAGCCAAGTCAGATGGGATCTCTAATCCTAGTTCTTTGAGGTATCTTCACACTCATCTCCACAGTGGCTGCACCAATTAAAAAAATGGACACCTGAAATGAACATTTTTCAAATGAAGAAGTAAAGGCAGCTAATATGAAGAAGTGTTCAATATCTCTGGTCACTCGATGGATGCAGATGAAAACAACACTGAGATTCCATCCCAAACCAGAAAGAATGGCAGCTATCACAAAACCAACCAATAATAAATGCTGGTGGGACTGTGCAGAGAAAGGAACCCTTCTCCACTGTTAGTGGGGATGTAGAGGGTCTAACAATTAATATTTAATCACTATTTCAGTTATATATTAAAGAGTGCTACATCTATATCAAACTGCTTTTATTTTTGGAGGGAACTTTCATACTGATCCCCTAGTGGCTAACCTAATTTACATTTTTACCAGCAGTGTAGAAAGGTTCTCTTTTCCTAATATCCTCACCAGCGCTTGGCCTCCAGTCAGGCCAGTTACCGTGCAGTCTCCATTGTCCGATAACCTCAGGAAGGTGAGCGGGGACGCAAAGTCACAACTCCCAAACTCTATGCTGGTTGAGAAGCTTCCCTTTTTTTTTTTTCATTTTTATTATGGAAGTTACAGGCATTTATATAGGATAGTGTGAGATGTAATTGGATGAGAGGGTGGGAGCAGCGCTCGTGGTGGGGTGTGATTGGGCGCAAGGGCAGAAGTAGTATTTAGCAATGTATAATTGGTCTGCATCTTCTGCGTCATCTGTGTCACCTGCGTCACTGTGGCTTCTAAAAGGGTCACTGTATCAATTTGTCTGCCGAGAGGGGGGGGGAGAGAGAAGGAGACAGAGAGAGAAGGAGAGAGAGAGCGAGAGAGAGAGAGAAGAAAAGAGAAGTGGAAGCACCTGGAGAAAGGTTTGGCCACTTACTTACTTTTACTTACTTACTTACTTACTTACTTACTTACTTACTTACTTACTTACTTACTTACTTTTACTTATTTACTTACTTACTTAACTTACTTATTTACTTATTGGGATAGAGTCTTTCTATGTAGCTCAGGGTGGCCACAACTCATTATGTTGCCCAAGCTGGCCTCAAATTCATAGTGATCCTCCTCCCTTAGGTTCCTGGGTATCAAGATTACACATCCAGCCTCACCAGCATTTATTATTTTTTTATAATTTTGATGATAGCCATTTTGGTTGGGATGAAATGGAATTTCAATGTAGTTTTGATTTTCATGTCCCCTTTGCTTGAGATGTTAAACATTTTTTCATATATTTATTGATCATTTATTTTTCTTCTCTGAGAAGTCTCCAAATCATTTGCCAATTAATTGATTGAGCTCTTTGACTTTTCTGTTAACATTTTAAAGTTCATTATGTATTTTAGATAATAACCCTTTTTCAGAAATGTAGCTGGCAAAAATATTCTTCCATTCTGTAGGTTATTTTTTTTATTCTGGTAGTTGTTTCTCTTGCTCTCAAAAATTAATGTGATGTAGTTGCATTTGTTGACTTGCTGTCTTTCTTTTGCTATTGGAATTCTAGTCACTAAGTTTTGGTTGTGTTTTTGGCTACAAGAGTGTCACCTATGTTTTCCTTTGGCAGTTTTAAAGTTCTGAGCATCAGCCTTCTTTTATTTCTCCATTTATTTTTCAAGATTCCTTTGAAAGCATCCATCACAACACTGACACAGAAATTTTATTTGTATGTCTTTCCTAGTACTGTACAGACCCACTCAAGAAAAAAGGCAATTCACAAACTACAGAACATACTAACTCTAGAGTTAACACATTCAGAATCTTACACCTAAAAACCTGAGAATGTATGCTCTGTATAAGGTAATATATTTTTTTAAAATGTGAATGTAGAGCAAATTAATAAGAATTTCCAAAGGGCTGGGGATTTAGCTCAAGTGGTACCACACCAACCTTGGACACACAAGGGCCTGAGTTTGATCCAGCGTACCACAAAAAAAAAAAAAAAAAGAATTTCCAATTTAATCCCCCAAATCAAAATGATAGAGATGTCATTATCTAGTAAAACTTAGGCTCCAAATCAGTAAGCAAACATACTAAAATATCATAATATAAATCTGAGAATTTCACGCATTTTAATGGATTTTGTCCCAGTGGTCTAGATGAGGTTTCACATAATAAGTATTAGATACTTTATCAAGAAGGGAAAAATATGTTGCAAAGCGTGTACTTGTATAAATAATTGAATGAATAACATAAAACGTGTCTACAACATTAAACTCACTTAAAACGCTCAAGCTAAATGGAACATAACTATTTCAGAACTGAAGTAAACAAAAGTTCTTTGTATAAATTTAGTAGCATTCATGAATTTTTGGAAGAAAATACATGTCTAATTTTGTTTTATAAAATATGAGAAAAAAAAAAGCAGAACTAACAAGATCAATTCAAGAAAACCAAACTTTAGGCCAGGAACTAAATTCAAAGAAAGGGAAAGGAAAAAAAGAAACAGAATTTGAAAGATGATCACAAGGAGAACTTTTTGAAGAAAACAAGAGGATACACATTCAGTATAAAATTAATTTGAAAATGGTATGACAAAAAACATTAGATTTCTCAGGTATGTTTTGTCTGAGTTGATCAAAATTATTTGTTAGAGTTTTTTTTATTTTTTGCATTTCCTTTTATTTTCTTTTTATTTCTACTTTGTATTAGTATATACTTGCAATATACTATGCATCTCCTCATGAAGTGTAGTTTCATATACATATCTTAACTTTTTCTCACTCTCTTCCCTTCCCCTCTCCACTCTTTCTCCATTTGCAAAAATCTTCCAATTTCCTATTATATACCCTTTTTTTTACTCTTTATGTGTAGTTTTGCCATTTCCATTGTATTCTCTGAGCTTCCAACTCTGTTCTGTTTCCCACTCATTCTTGAATGTTTTCTATTTTCTCACTGATGTCCTTATATTACTTAAAATTATTTTAAATGAATTCCTGATAACTAAAGTCTCTGTCACATTTGAATGGTGTGGAGATCAGATGGGCTAGTTGGCCTCCTCTTCAGTAGGCACTAAGATGAAAGACGGCATGCAAGTGTGGGAACATGCTGAGGGAAGATGAAAACACCTGAGGTGAAGTTTACCCAGAGAAATACCATGGAGGGAGGGAACCAGGCGAATCCGGTGGAATTCCCATTGCTCATGCCTGTGTCTGAGGGAATGAAGCCAGGGTCCACCACTCATTTGTAGCTGTATACTGAAGGGAGACAGGAGCCCTAAGTTACTCTGGTTTTAACTTGTCTCTGTGTCTATTTGATTTTCACCTTCATCATCCATTGGTCAGGTCTGAGCTCCACATGTAGGCTGGTTCCTACAGAATGGAATTCCCTCATTTCATCTTTTCAAACTACACTCTGCCTTCCCTGTCTTGTATCAAGCCTTGTAATAGATTATTGCAGGATGGGCATGGTGTATTGGGAAAAAGTCAATGAGATAAACAGAACTTTACCATGAAGATGTTTTAAATTAGATGGCTGGGGATCCAGCTGTGATAAGTAGTGGCTGTATGGAAAGGTAACAAGGGTATCTATATCCTCTGATGATCTTTTCCTCCCCTGTTGTCTTTGGCATTCATTAAGAAATCATTCATACGCAGAATCTGTGCTTTGACACTGGCTCAGCTACAATAATCAGTTTTCATTCTACAGACATGCGGACGTGGTGCCTAAGTGTAGATGTTCTGTAATTTTATAATGAAATCTCAGTCAGTGAATTCATGTCCTTGGGCTTGTGACCTTCCTGAGTTTATCTTAGCTTGTTTGTTTGTTGTTTGTTTCACCCGTTTCCCCCTTTGGTTAGACAGGAACTCTCAAATTGCCTGGAGGTCGCTAACTGCCCTTCAGCAGACTAGAAGATAAAGTGAGATAAAGCTCTGACAGTATTTTCCCTAGAGTGTAGGCCTCTGTTATATCAAATTCCCTGGGCATATTTCAAACATTTACCTTTTCCCTCCTCTGCCAACATCTAACAGGGGTTTTTCTTGACTCTCCATTGTGAGTACTTGGCAGGAGTCCCGGAGGTAAAGTCTATGACCACGTGAGACTGGAGCCCGGGAGTTTCTTGCTCTCAAGATCATCCCTGGCATCCAGCAGTTCATCCAAGTTC